>CATIWK010122036.1:0-12506 GCA_949634005.1 Mallotus japonicus
TTGCATTAAATGTTATTTATTATTGTTATCGAATATATATATGTTTTTATATATAAATGTGTATATAAAGTGTGATAAATGGATGCTGCCATATTTTAATATGAATTTTCATTATTTTATTTATAATATAAATGTTTTGGATGATAGCTGTAGAACATGCTACCTAGTGGGCTACACTAGGATTGTTGCGCAACAATACACTAGATGCTAGGCTATAAAGTTTTATTGATGTGAGATTATATGATTTCTAATATGGAAAATTTATTATTGAGATTTGTGGAGTTAAAGTGGTATGACTGCGGAAGCTCGATTGACCTGGGTCTCGGGGCTAGTCATGCCGACAGTGAGACTGTTGTACCTCGATTGACCAGGGGTCTCGGGGCCAATCAACTGTCAAATTGGATAAGAGAAATATTTTTGGAATTTAAGAAAGCATGTTGGCTAGTGAGATACAGTGATTGAGGTTGCGGAAAATTTTAGGGTTCTGCTCCGATCCTCCACCTAAATCTTTCTGCATTTAATTGTTTTGACGAGAAATGTGATTTCGAGCATCTGTATGACATGCATGTATAAAATAAATAATTATAATTATTATTATACTGATGCTTGAATGTCTATGTCCTTAGATTGCGTGCATATATATAATAATAATTCACTTAGTGAGATCTAACCATCCTCAATTATTTTTCAGGATCCTTCTAGTCAGACCTTGTATAGTAGTTCTCTTCGCCTGACTCTTTCTTCTCCGGTTGGTTTATGTTTATTGTAGACTGTCCTTTCTTGTATTAATTAAACGCTGCAATAGTAGTAAGTATTTGTTGTAGTATGTGAGGATAATATTGACTGAGATTATGTACCTGACTGTTGTATAAATATTTTTATTATGATATTATTTATGAAAAAGTTATTGATGTTTTAAACGTTTTTAATTCTGAGGCATATTTATGGTTATAATTGTTGTGAAAGTTGTAGTTTAGGTTTGCTACGGGTTCCGGATTCGTGTGAATTTCCGTTTCCTAGCGCCGGTCATGACTCCCAGGTTTGGATCGTGACATCAACTTTCTGTTTTATGAGGTTGTTGTGTAGTGGTTGTTTTAGCGGTTTTTTTTTATGGTTGTTTTAGGTTATTTTTGTGGTTGTTTTTTTTCGTTGTTTCAACTTTATATTTTATGAGGTTGTTTTGTACTAGTTATTTTGGTTTTTTGGCGGTTGTTATGGTTGAAAAAATTGATTGTTTCGATAATTGTTTTGGTTGAAAAAATCTAAAGTTTTGTTTGTTATATTTTTTTGTTGTTTCAGCGGTTATTATGGTTGAAAATTGTGGTTATTTAAGTGGTTGTTTTTTTATTGTTTTGGTGATTATTTTAACGGTTTTTTTATTATGTCACGTTACACTTTCAAGAAAATTATCGTTGGATGTTGAATTGGCTTAATTAGTAGTCATTCAAATGATATATTATCTCTCAAAAAAAAATGATATATTATAATAATGAAGTATTAGCTAATGAGACAAAGATATCAGCGTTTGAGGCTACAATCAGTTCAAGATTTCAAGATTTCATTCACATCAACCAATAAAATAAATAACAATTAAAAAAAGAGGTAGTAAAGAAATTCAATATAGAAAGACAATAATTTGACAAAACAAAATAACTTTCGTTATATATATATGGCTAATTAAAAAAAAAAAAATTCAATCACCTTTAGCATTTTTGGCAAATTCAACATATCTTTTTAATTTTGACAATGTCATTTACCAACTTTTTAATTTTTGCAATTTAAAACACCAGTAAACTCTCTAACAAAAATTAATAGGCGTAACATTTAAAGTTATCTTTAATTTTTTAATTGGGATCCATTTAGAATCTAATGGATAAAATGGTGCGTGCTAAGATTTCAAAACACACAATTTTAAATGGTTATATCTATCTATTTGTTTTGGGAATAAAACATTTAAAATGGTGCATTTTGAAAGTTTAGTGTCTCATAAAATGCACTATTTTGTACATTAGATGCTACATGGATCTCATGTAGAGAAATAAAGACAATTCCGACTGACATGTTAGTTTAATTTAAAAAGAAATTCAGCGGTACTTTGAATTGCAAAAATTAGAAAGTTGGTGAATGACATTACCAAAATTAAAAAGATATGTCAAATTTGTCAAAAACGCTGAAAGTAGTGAATTTTTTTGTAATTTTCCCTATATATATATATATATATATATATATATATATATATATATATATATACATAAACTAAGTTACCGGAAAAAGTACAGCCATAGTTAAAAATTAATAATTGGCTAGTAGATCCAAGGTTGAAAAGTAACAAATTATTGAGACTTATAAGATATTGCATGGTGACAGGGAAAGGAAAAAAAAGTGTAGAGAGGACGTGAAGTAAAAAACACACAAGCAAAATGACGGACACAAGGAAGGTGAGCCTGTATTTTTGAGGAAAAAAAAATTGTGAAAATAGTATTTTTGTAAGAGAAAAAAGTCAACAATATTTTTGAAAATATTTCTCCTTTTTTAGTTATTTTTCAAAAATCCCTTTAATTTTTTTTTAATTTTTAATTTGATTCAATCCGTCCCTCTTGATTCTTCTTGAACTACATATTTAATTTTCAAACACAATGTTAAATTTTGAATCAAAATTATCAGAACTTTTAGCGTGAATAAATTTTATGTAAATTTATTATCAAATATTGCTTTATAAATCTACTTTAGAATTTTCATAAGACACTTTAACATTTGTAAGAAACTTTAAATTTTTTCAGAAAAGCTAATTAGAATAAAAGATTTAAAATTTAATTTTATAGTTTAAAAAGAAATTAGAATAATTTTTTTTTTCTAAAAAAATTATGATCTAAAGGCTAAATATTCCTGAAATATAAGTGAAGTAAATATCACAAATAATTGTAGTTCAATTATAATCTTAAAATAATTTGCAAAAAAAATTAAAATGAAGTAAAATTGAAAGCTGTAAAGGAGAGGAAAACTCTGCCTTGACACCCTATTGAACTGAGAAGAATTAGAAGCCTGATTAGTTTAAGGAGAGAGACACTGTCAATTTGTGCAAGAAATTTATGGATAACAATCTCCTTCTGTTAATATGTAAGACGTTGGCCTTTTAATTTACCTTTTACCCTAACTTTGGAATTTTTCCTATTAGAAAACAACTTTTTGGCTTACAAAGAAATAAATTTTTGCGTTCTGCCTTTGCAAATGGCAGAGTGACATTCTAATAATGTGCACACTTAAAACACCAAAAACCTCTCTCATTTGGGCAAATATTTATATAACATTTAAATGCATGAAATGTAAAGTTTGGTCATCAATCCAGGTCATGGAACCCCATATATCAGGTACCTCAACAGGAGAAGGAAAAAACAATTATGTGAACTAGATTTCTTTATCTATATTGATGGTTAAATAATACTACCGAAGAGCGCAGAGCACCTGCACCTCATTTTTCATGCCACTTCTTCAAATGATTTGGCGATTCTAATTCCATCAACATTGCAGCCATTAGTTTGTTTATAGACAAGCCCCATCAGTAGAATTGCTTCCCCATTGTTAGCCTTCCTGCAATAAGCTGTACTTCATGACTCATCCAAGGTGCCATTTGAATATTCTTCACCTGCAAAACTAGGTGTTCCATTTGACAACCGGTTTGTGCTTGTGGAATTTGAATAAGGAGCATACGTGGAAACAGGGCTGCCACGTGGGTACCGGTTCTGAGCAGCTGTGCTACTTCTGGTTGCCTTTAGACGAGCCTTCCTACCCTGCAATGGATTCGAAAAGCAGATTGAAGGGAAAACATAAGTGTCAACCTCCATAAGTATAACATAAAGGGTTCCCACAAAATGGAATTTGAAGAATTCCAGTGACTAATATCTTTGAAAAAGTTACCATATCATTCACCAATTTATGGCCTGGCCTTTGATAGAAAAATGTTTCTATTATATAAGATAAAGAAGTAGAAACACAGATAAAAGATCAACAGTCAAAGGGTCATGCACCTTTCCCATGCATTTTTCCAAATGAGGAGCAAATCTTCCAGCCATTATTGATCGCCCACAATTCATGCAGTCAAATATTTCATTTGCGACAGCCGGATGTGTTTGCCCAAATATGTCTACCACATACTTGCTATTTGTTTCACCACTAATACTAGGATCCGCTACCCTAACACGGGCTTGTGTTGACAACCTCAGTTCTTCTTCCTCTTCCTCTAAGTTACGATCAAGTCCCAACTTGGCTATCCGGTGACATTCAGAGGCAACATCAACAATTATGGAATCAAGAAGGTCTCCAAAGAAATGCGACACAAGCTGCTTAAAGAAAAAATTGCATCATCCACTTTAAACATAAAGAAGCGTACATCAATCTCTCCTTACAAATTATAAACAAAGATACATACATTTTAAATACTATAGAGCCAAGCCAACTAAAGCAAAAACATGTATTCGATTCTATCAGTTGTATCAGTTTCATTTCATACAGAATTTTCTCATTAGATTATAAATTTTCTTGTCCAACTGAATCAAACCCAATTTCAATTCGATCATAAATTGCATTTCTTGACAAAAGCATGCATATCAGCAGACTTGTAAAAGTGAAATTAAACATCAAAAAAGCAATAATACTGAAATACCTGAGTATTAGGAGACACATTATCCTCGTTTGGAACTGACATAATTAACTCTTGTTTAAATTTCAGATAAGCAACATCTGCAAGCTAATATATTTCATCAATCACTCACTCAATAGATCAAATGATGTCCCAAACACCCATTAAAATTGATAAGCAAAGCAAATACAAAAATTTATCAAAATACAGTACCAGAATCACAATAACTTACAGATCGAAAGAAGCCCACGTTGGTTCCTTGCTTGATTTTGGCACCAGGTGACTTTCGCTTTTCTGATTTTGCTATGGATTTTTAGGGGCGCTGCACGAGCCTCATAGATTTTTTCAGTTTAATTACTGTAATATCCCCTTTCTATTCCACCAGTGACTCTTAGGCCCGCAAACAAGTCGACTGTTGAGCCCCATTTTAATTGATTTTTTTTTTAACGGATAGAGATTTACTGTTCATACACCCACATCCAGATAATATTTGAATTAAATTTACTACCGAGGAAAAATGTAAAAATTTATGGTTAATATTATTTTCTGTGAATATAAAAATTAGTATTTCTTTATTATAATTTGATTTATTTTTTTTGTTAAATTATTACTTTGTAAATTTTAAATTATTTTTATGGAATTAATTGTTATAATTGTAGAATTTTTTCTATAAGTGTTAGTACTACTTTATCAATTGAAATTTTTTTAAAATTAGTAAAAAAGAAAGGTTAATTTTTTTAAATTTATTTTATTTAGAAAAAAATGTGAAAAGATTATTATTTTTGTGGAATAACATTATCCTAAGTGTGTGAATTAATAATTTTTATTATAACTTGACATTTTTTTAAACTGTCACTCTTTTTTATTAATTAAAATAAAAATACTAAATTTAATTATTTTTAAATTAGAATATGTTGGCTAATTTTTTATTTTGAGTGATTGCGAGCGTGTCAAAGGAGTTAAATCCTCAAAATATACTGACTTCTCTCAGACAAATTGTGGATCCCCAAACTCCTTTACCACAATTTGTTTGGATTCCAATAAGATGAAATATAAATTGATGATAAAAGAAACTATTGAATAATTTAAAAGGGAAATTGTATTAATTTTTGGAACTTAATACAAGATCAAAGATGAATAAAAACAACAGAGCTTGTTAACAAACTAAAGAAAATGACAGTAATTGTTAATGAGTTGCTTGGAATTTTGATTGGTTCATGATGATTGTTGATTGTCAATGTTGATGGATGTTCTCCTCCCAATCATTCTTCACCTTTTATACTGGTAGAATTCATTTCCCCAAATAAATGTCATAGCTCAAGAATCTTCCGTTTTAGGAAAATAAATTCAAGTAAATCTTCATAACTCCACTGACACTCTTTTTCCCCAAGTTACCCATGAACAGTCCTGCTTCTGGAATTTTCTCACTCTCTTATTCACCAAGTTTTACAAATTGGGCTTTTATCATTTATTTGGGCTTTTTAATTTAAATCACACTTAAAACAATGGCCTCATAATTTCTTTAGCCCAAAATTCAATTTGGGCACAAACAATGCCCTCCACATGTTATTAGCTTGGGTCAAGCCCAATGCTAATTAACATGTAATCAAGCCCACTACACATTGCCCATGTTCTTATATAAGCATGAAACATGAATTTGCTACCAAAATTTCACCTCCTTCATTCAATTTTCTTTTGCTCTCATGCCTAGACCTAAGGTAAAATTTGGTGAGCTAAATGAATATTACTTGAGAGTAATTGCCCCTCATGATGCTTAACGACGTCAATAAAAGAGGGAACATGAAAAGGCCTATTAGAATAAATTGGAAAGTCTATGGGAAAGACGTGAATGGGCTAAAAAGTACTATGGTCTTGAGACTCCTTTATCGTCTTCACAAGAACCTCCTCCTAAATCACCAAACCAAAATTCAAAATCTCAAAATCAAAATTCAAATTCTACAATTAATGAGCATTTATCTCCTCCCAACCATCACCCTTCAATTTCTCCAAATTTTCCTCAAAAATTAAATTCAACTGAATCAAATCCCCAAGCAAAATCTTCCTAAAATTTGTTTAATCAAGAACCCAGTATTTCAAAAATATTGTCTCCAGTACACTCTCCTTTAATTTTCTCCTTTTAATAAATGCTCAAATATTACATTTGAAAATTCTTCTCAAAATTCCCAAAACAATAAATCCCTAAAGTCTAATTTTTCAAATATTTCCCTTCTTCTTCTTCTCTTTTTCCTTTCTTTTCTTCCTCTTATTTCCCTCATTTCCTTTTCTTCTCCTTCTCTTCTGGTCACCTCTCCACCTGTCGTTGAACAGCAGCCATTCACCGAAGTAGAACAGCCCTCGCAAGCCACTACCATCGATGAGCAACTAGGGGCTACTGTTCGCTCGCACCCGACGCACAACAAGCAACAAAACACGGCTTGCATTCTCAGGCATCGGAACGTTACTGCCCTCCTCACTATCACCAATAGTGATAGAAAACAGCAGATCGTTGTTGCTGCTGTCTTTCCATCGGGCAGTAGCAGTCCTGACACTACTTCACTACCGGAGCAAGGCAGAGCACGATCAAATCCATACTGATTCAAAGCTAATTCACCAAGGACAATCACAACATTCTCAATTAAAAACTTATTCAAGAAAGAAAATTAGAGAAGGTAATCTTAATTCCTCAATTTATTCTCTAATTTTGATCAAATATTGAGATGTTATCCTTGTATGGAGAATTGATGCTTAGTGACTCTTATTCATGGGAATTTGATGGTGTTCTTTTTTTTTTTTTTTGGATGAGCATTGTTCCTTTGCAATGCATTTTGAAACTAAAACTTTATTTCGACATTGTAAATTATGTTGTCTTAACTTTAATTGAATAATAATTTATGGATTACAACTCGGCTATTTTCAATTTAATCTTGTGAGCTCTAATGCATTTTGATGAACTTGAGGATGAAGTTTGATGCTTCTTGTAGACTTTTATTACTACTGAATGCATCGAAGAACCTGGGAATTTTTGTAAGTTGTGAATCATAGGATGTTATACATTTTTAAAATAGTCACATATAGTCATATCTTTTTAATAAAAGACATGACTATTGCCAAAAAAAAAAAAAACATGTATAATCATTCAAATAGACATGACTATCACCAAATTATAACTACTCATTCATCTTATATACATAGAAAGTTAGTTTTCTACATGAATTAATTTTTTATTATCAACCAAGTTTGCATAAAACACCATTACAAAACACCAAACTTCATTGTATCCTAGAGGTAAATTGTATACTACAAATATTGCCTTTAGGAAAGTGGGATTCGCACACGCCTTGGAGCAGATTTTTCAAGATTCTTTGTTTTAATTTTTCTAACAATCTAAAGGAAATATTTCTCTTGTAGAAATCTGCATCCATGGCAACACTCAAAGAATTAGCAACTAATATAGTAAAATTGGATCGTTTTGATGATGAAAATTTTATAAGATGGAAAAAAAAGTACATTTTCTATTAGTTTCTTTACAAGTACTATATGTTTTAAACACACCAAGGCCTGAAGAGAAAGACAATAAGACTTTTGCAGAATCAAGAAAGAGGCAAAAAGGGGACACTGGTGATGAGATAACCAGCGGACATATTATGAATGCAATGAGTAATTCTCTTTTTGACATCTACAATTGTGTGCCTACTACAAAAGAGCTTTGGAAGAGATTGGAGAATAAGTGCATGCAAAAGGATGCCATAAGTAAGAAATTTATTATCTCTCATTTTAATAATTACAAAATGAATAATTCTATGCCAATTTTGGAATAATTTCATGAATTAGAAGGAATTATTAATAATTTTACATAGCATAATATGCATATGGATAAGTCTATTATTGTGTTTAACATTATAGATAAATTTCCTCCCTCATGGAAAGATTTTAAGAAAAATATAAAACACAAGAAAAGAAAGTGAGCAAACTTGTTAAGTCTCTATACGAACTAAAACAAGCACCTAAACAATGGCACCAGAAGTTTAATCAAATCATACTTGCTAATGGTTTTAAAATTAATCAATATGATAAATATGTTTATAGTAAGTTTTATGGTGATGATGGTGTCATAATATGTCTTTATGTTAATGACATGCTAATTTTTGGTACTAATTTGAAACAAGTTGAGTGTACTAAAAATTTCTTATCAAACAATTTTGCCATAAAAGATATGGGAGAGGCAAATGTTAATCTTGGAATTAGGATCTTGAGAGACAAGGATGGCATAGCTCTTACTCAATGTCATTCTATTGAAAAAGTTCTCAAGAAGTTCAATCATTCAAATTGTAATACTGCCTATACTCCCTTTGATCCCAGCATCAAGTTGATAAAAAATAAGAGAAAACCACTTTCATAGATAGAATATGTCAAAGTGATAGGTTATCTTATGTATGCCATGATGTATACTAGACATGATATAGCCTTTACAGTTGGAAAACTAAGTAGGTAAATGAGTAATCCAAGTAACTTGCATTGGTATGCTATCAATAAAGTATTAAATACTTAAAGAAAACTATGAGTTATGTCATAAACTATAGTGGCTATCCTTCGACATTAAAAGGATATTCAAATGCTAGTTGGATTCCTGATTGTGAAGATTATGCTAGCACTAGTGGATGGGTATTTATGTTTAGAGGTGGTACAATATCTTGGGGTTCTAAGAAATAAACATGCATAATAGACTCCACTATGGCTTCTGAATTTATAGCATTAGCTTCTGCAAGAAAAGAAGCAGAATGACTACGTGATTTGCTATATGAAATACATATATGGCCAAAGCCAATTGCACCAATATCTATTCATTGTGATAGTGAAACAACACTATCAAGAGCTTATAGTCATGTATATAATGGGAAGTCAAGACATATTGGACTTAGACATAGTTATGTTAGTGATTTAATCTCTAATGGTGTGGCCACAATAGATAATGTGCAATCAAGTCAAAATTTTACTGATCCACTAATATAGGTATTGCCAAGAGATGTGGTAAGTAAAACGTTAAGAGGGATGGGTCTCAAGCCCATTTTGTCAAATTACCATTGATGGAAACTCAAATTTGACGCTTGGTATTACGCCAAGTCTCAAGTTCAAATAGTCAAAGTACATCAAGAGAGTGATTGGAAGCACTAAATTAAATTTTTATTACATCCCGAGGTTAATAGTGCTTGGAACCTGCATTGGAAAGGAAGGGTGAGTTAAATCTCTTAATGGATCTACGGACGTTTAGTTAAAGTATCAAATTGCGGGCCACTTCCAATACATCTACCTATATAAGTGTGAAGTGTGGCCTCTTTAAGGAGCTTAAAGGCTCTATACACTTATGAAGGATACAGACACAAGGCCTTTAATGTGTCATTTATGTATGTGAAATTGTAATGGTGGTGTTAAATCATGTGTGTGGAATGTTTCTACAACTTATTAAAAAGAATAATTGGTTCCAAGTTTTATCTACCATATTATTTAGATTTGTTGTATTGAACTTTCTTTAAGTATTAGTTCAAATCATTAGATACCTTTATTTATGCACATAATTTACAGAATTATTGTTAGATGAATGTTTTGGTTATATTTTGAAAATGGCAAGGGATTGTTATACATTTTCAAAATAGTCACATATAATCATATCTTTTTAACAAAAAGACATGACTGTTGCCAAAAAACATGTCTACTCTTTCAAATAGACATGTCTATTACCCAATTATAGCTACTCATTCATCTTATATAAATAGAAAGTTAGTTTTTTGCAAGTTAACTTTTTATTATCAACCAATTATGTATAAAACACCATTACAAAACACCAAGCTTCATTGTATCCAATAGGCAAATTGTACACTACAAATATTGCCTTTAAGAAAATGGGATGCATACATGCCTTGGAGTAGATTTTTCAAAATTCTTTATTTTTATTTTCTAACATGGGATTCCTATGGATCTCATGAAGAAGATGAAGGATGGAGTACATGGATTTTTTGGGCAAGACATCAAGGTGAATAATGTCTGGATTACGAATGGTTTTATTGAATGGGTTGAAAGAGAGAAAGAGAAGTGGCAAAACATGTTTTTGTTTTGTTAATAGGGATTTATTTTGGACTCTCAAATCATAAAAATTAAAGCTTTTACATGATAATTTTCATGCCTAATCATATAATATAATGCTCCATTTTAATTTTTTGTATTTGACTAATATATAGTTTTAGATTTGTTAAAACACACTAGAAAAGGCATGATAGAACTTATACAAGTAGTTCAAAACATGGGGCGTGCTGGGCTTGGGTGGTCTCAATGCAATATAAGGAAATGAATAATAGCTCTTTCTAAACCCAAACCTTACTACTTCTTGGATATTCATTTGATTGCAAAGCTTCTTCGTAATTCTACTCTAATTTTGTTCGTGCAAATTTGTTGTGACCCGAATTTTATTTTAAATTTTAATATTTAATTCGAGATTTGCAGTGTTAATAAAGTTTATTAAATTTGAATTTTATTTATTTAGTTAATTAATTTAAATATTGGCATTTAAGTAATTATTTTAACACCATTAAGTTTATTAAGTTTTATTAGCTTTTAGTTTACTTTTTTGAAACCATAATCAGTTTTATTTTATTTAAATATACATGCATGCATATTGATTAGTATATATATATATATATATATATATATATATATATATATATGAGTGCTTGATGTTGTCATATGGACACACATATATAAATACGATTTCCATTCATCTGTTAGTATTGTTTTTCATTATTATTATTATTATTATTATTATTATTTGTTGATATTTGGTAAGAAAGTGGTACCAAGTGGGTTAGTATTAAAGTAAAGTTAGTTTATTAAAATAAAGTAAAGTGGTACATGTGTGTGTGTGTGTTTCCATATTAATTCGAAAAAAAAAATCATCAAACCCACTTTCTTTCTTTTTTTTCTTCTCTACGGTATTCTTTCCCCTATGAGCGTTTCATCCTCTTCTTAGCGTGAAAGCTTTACCTACAGACCACCAAACGCCTGAACCAAGCACCACCAAGCTTCACCGTCATCTCCTCTCAATTCCCTTCACTTCCAGCCGTCGCCAGCAAGCCTTCTTTTCCCCTGTCTCCGTCAAACTGTACCTGTTGCTACCGTAACTCCGGTGAAAATCCGGTGGTTTCAGGTCACGATCTTGGACTTGTTCGACTCCCCTTGGTCCAAGCTACTCGATTCTCTAGTTGTTTTGAGCTTAGGACGTCCGGTTAGTGAGTTTTCTTCTAGTTTTTGTTTATGCCTATTAGGGTTTTTAATTTTTTTGAGCTAGTTATGGTTTGATTCTTGCTTAATTCCTTTGGAAATGTTGTTTTATGTGGGATTAGCTACTCATAAATATTTTTAGTTTATTTTTCTGAATTTATTTAATTTATGAGTATAAATTGTATTTTTGTTAAATAAAATGAATTTTTATTAGTTATATGTTATATATTCTTTGTATATAAAATTATGTTAATTTATATAGTTAATTTAAATAAATAGCTTTGGAAAAGAGAAAAAAAAAATTTATTAATTTTTAGTAATTTTGGTGAATTTTTGGATAATATTTAGTATTAGGTAAATTTTTGAATTAATAGGTAGACTTTGTATTTTTATTGAAATTATTGTTAATTAGCATATTTTGGATAATTTTGGAATAATAAATAGTATTAAATAATTTTATGAATTATTTGCTATTTTTAATAGTATTAAATAATTTCCGGATATATATATTCAAATAATAGTTTTATTTATTATTCTTGTGATTAAATGAGTTTTAATTATTTTTATTACATAATTAAACAATTTAGATAATTTATTTACA
>CATIWK010122064.1:0-10364 GCA_949634005.1 Mallotus japonicus
GAAAGAGACTCTAGGTAATTTGAGTGGTTTACCCTTGAGTGTGATCAATAAAATAGTTGAATTTAATTCCTTAAATCAAGTCCTAACTAGTGAAACAAACCCAATCTCTAGTTTATCCCATTGAGTCAATTAGATTAATTAGAGTAGATAGTTTATTTTATTTAATTCTTGCAATTTTATTTAATTTGTGCTAGCTAGGGAAATCGATTGACAGTTACTACTTAGTACCCTTTCCTCATGGGAATGATACTCTACTTATCACTTTATTACTTGTCACGATCTGTACATTTGCGGAGTTGTGCTAACACAGAGTTATCTTTTGAATTAAAAAAATTACATAATAACTCCGTCATCTTAGATGGCGAAGTTTATTTAAAAAAATTAAAAAAATAAATCAACCCCATCTATGCTAGTGTGGATGGCGGAAATGGGCTCTCCGCTACTCCAACTGGTGGAGTTCCCCATGTCAATCCACCTCAGCAAAATCCACCTCAAATCGGTAATAAGTTTGAAAAGTACCTTAAATCCGGAATTACTTAAAAAAAACCCTAAAATAAGAAAAATAATTTTTTTACCCTAAATTGGTAAAAAGCCCATGATCCTGACCTTTGATGAGTTGGAAGGCCAAACCAATAAAAATTAAACATTTTAATTAAAGTGATAAAAACTAAAACCTAATAGCACATGGAGGAACCCTAGATGACTTAATATTATTGGTTTGGCTTTCCAACTCATCAAAGGCCAAGATGATTATAAAATTTCTCCTATCCCGGATGATAGTAGCATGCAACACGTTCATGTTATTTCTTCCTTTATATGAGCCCAGATCATTATTAGCTGCAACAATCATCCAAGCAATTTCATACAACTTTAAATCCACCGCCAGGAAGAGGGAGGAGTCTGTTGCATTATTTATAGCTAGAGCAAGATTTGGGTCAGCCGTTATCAACAAACACACAATGATGTGTAAATTATTTACGTATCTTAGAATTAAATTTTAATAAGTTTTAATTAAATAATAAATTAATTAATGATGTTTTTAGGTATAATTGAGCCATTAGTATAGTTTAAGGATTTATTTGAGCTTTTAATTTATTAATATGCTTTTGGTGAATTTTACCTTATTTTGTATCTTTATTTTATAGTGGGCCCATATGGTTGAATACAAGTGGGCTAAGAGGACAAAAAGCTCAAATTGCCGAGGAAGTATAGCCAAGCCAAGTTTAAGCCATGAAAGCCGCAAAGATTAAGACATCACACGGCATGAAGCCGTGATCCTAAGCCGTGTTTTAAGAGTTGCTCTGGTTCCGCATGTTACAAGGAATGATAAGAAATTAAGGATTCCTCAGCTACCCTAAGTGCTATAAAAGGAAAACAACATATCTAGGGTTAGAGGGAGAAAGGACATAGAAACACAGATCGAGACAGAGACTCAGAGAGGCAGAGATCATACAGAGGCTTGGAGATTCATTCTACAATTTTCAATGTTAATCTGTCTTGTTTGTTTTCCATTATTTTTCATGGATTTTGTCCTAGCCATGAGTGGCTAGTTTACTTTTAGGGTTTGGGAATAGGAGTAGCTATTCCATGACGTGAATGAACACATGATTTTATTATTTTAATTTGATATTCAGTTAATCCTTTGAGTTGAATTAATGTATTCTTTCATTCTTGGCCGACTTGTTTGCATATTTATGGGAATTAACCAACGAGAGTTGGGGGAATTCATTAGCTTAAGACTCATAGGACTTAGATCACTCGACCACGAGAGTAGGCGAGCTCTTCGAGGAACCATGACTGTAGACAGAGTTTACGGTGGTAAATCAATAATTGTTAAGGAACCTAATGAGCTTAGATTAACTTCTTAATCATGAGAGTAGGTTAAACTTTAATCTTTGAATGCTTAATTTAACTCGAGAGAGGCTTTAGGTAAATTAATACAATTGCACAACCTCTAAATATCCATTTCTCACTGCATCATGCAGAGCCATGTCATTGTTGTGATTCCAGAAGTTCAGCAAAGTGTTCCTCATTTCAACTTCTATAGCGTTTACATTGTCAAGTAGAAATATGATGAGTGAAACATGATGGAACCCTAGTCGTTTCCTTCATCTCGCTCACCAGTGGCGGCGTCTTAGCCGTCCTGGTTACCCATCATGGATTACATCAGTCATGCTAGCATGTTTAAGCTAGTCGTTGCCAAACCGAAATCTACTAACTCATATGCAGCAATGGTCATCGGCTCTCCTTTTTCGGTGGAGTCTCCGCCTTCAAATATAGGAGGATAGATAGCCATTAAGGTTGATTAACAATTGTACAAGCAACATCTTTTGCTCTATAAGAATGCTCTTATTGCTCATTTGGTTTTATCAAAGGGTGAACAACCATGGAAGCTTAATGATTTGAAATAGAAGCTCGCCACGATTTGAGGACTTTATGCGCCTGAAACATATTTCTCTTGGTCATGGTTATTACCACGTTATTCTGAATTCTAGTGCCGATAAGAATGCAGTATAGGGTAAAGGATCTTTAACGTTAAAACCTAGATTTCTTCATTTGCAGCAATGGACTGTTGATTTCGATCCTACGGATCAAAAGTCCACTAATGCTCAAATTTGGGTAAGATTTTACCGTTTTCCATGGGAATATTGACACCCCCAAAATTCTGGCTTCAATTGCTAAGGGAATAGGAATTCCATTGAAAATTGACAAGGCAACCATCAATGGTGACTATGGACGTTATGCTCTGGTTTTAGTGGATGTGGATTTCACTAAAACTTTGCCTGAAAATTTGCTTGTGGAAAGAGTTGGGAAGAGTTTCTTCATTGACGTGGTGTATGAGAATTTGCCACTTTTTTGTAATATCTGCTCTAACATAAGACACGCCTCTCACGATTGCAGAAAGAGAGCCAAAGATCATACTCGTTCATCTATTGATGAACCAAAAAAAAATCTGGAAGCAAAAAATGAAGCCTGCTGTTCCGGTAAGCAATTCTTTTAATCTCCTACGATCTTTGAATGATACTACTCATCCAATGGATTTGGGAAAGGCAAGAATTCCTCAGTCTTCTGTACTGAAGTTGCAGACCAGGTTCACGATGCTGCTGTTATGGCTCCACATAATGCTAGTTTAGCGGATGAGGATGCAGCTATCCACGCTGCTAAGACTGATGGAAACGTTATGCAGGATGGTCATCAAGAGGACGAGTCTCCAGAGCAGCATCATCTAGAGGTTTCAATCGTTCTGCAGTGGATGAATGATGCTACAGTCATTCCTAGAGATGCCGACGGTGTAATGGATACAGTGGCGGGACATATCATTCGCCATGAATCTATTGTTGCCGTTATTCAACAAACATCTAAACATGGGTCCGAGAAACAACAATAATTTTTTATTTCAAAGGACAGGGATAAAAATTTTACTCATGATACTGACAAAGCTATGTCTTGGGCAGACCAAGTGGAGCTTAATGATGGCAAGTGGACTACTGTTGCTAATCATAAAAAGAAAGTTTTAAATAAAACTCAGGGCCCTCAGCAGATAACTCTCCCTAAGAGAGCATCCAAGAAGCCTCATAGACTCAATTTATGAAGACTTATAGGTCTTGTTATTACTTGCTTGAGGCCTTGGCCTTTTTAATTCTCGTTTGTTTTGGAGCTTTTGCTGTTTTGCTCTTTTGTATAACCTATTTTTATTTGCTTTGGATCTCAAAATCTTTATGATTTCTGACCTCCAAACTTTTACTTAAAAAAAAGTAGAAACTGAACCATGGCTTGACTCCCTTTTCTTGCTACAATATGTAATGGAGAATCACCTTTTGAGTTAGTCTTATGCAGAAGTAATCGACATCGATCAATGATACTGTTTGCAATGTCATGCTTTCCAAAATTTACTGCAATATGAAGAGCAGTATATTCTTGGTCAGCTGTTACCTCGAGCAATTTAGCATATCCTAGATTCTGAAAAAATATATCATCTCCATCTCTTATGGCTTGATATAATATAGGATCCATCAATTCACCCTAAGAGATTATCAATGAATACACAATGTGACCAAGAGACTTGTTCAAAAGGTAATATATACAACCAAAGTCCAGTCTTTCGTATGTAATAGTGTATGAATATCTCTCAAAAAAGTCAGATCCAACTGTAGTGCTAGCATGCATATATTAAGTTGTATCAATTTGTAACTTTTTAAATTGTTTTAATTATATCCTTTTTTTATAAGGACCTAAATATAATTAAAAACATATTATAAGATCCTTTTAAAATTAAATTACCCAATTAAGTTTTTTTATTTAAAAAAAATAAATCATAGAAAACCCAATTGATGAGTTTATTTAAAAGAAGAAATAATTTTTAAATTATTTAATGAATGCATTTGGTATAAATAAATTTTTAAAAGTATTATATAATTTACTTAAGAAATTATATTTTAATGTGTTTACTTTCAAATTTCAAATTTTTAAATTTGTAAAATTACTTATTGATACCCCCACATATATATTGTTATTATAATAAGGGTTAATTATCCCAAAGACGGGTTACTTGCAAAGGGAGAATGTCCAAACCAAATAGGAACGAAGTCCCTAATTAAGAAGACTTCCGGACATGAAGAAACTCCTCAAAAAGCACAAGTCCTAAGCAGATGAGGAATCCTATTCCTCTCAAGTTTGAGCATCACTGAATACTTCTCACATCCCTCATTCTTATTCATTCTATTCCTTCGCTTATTGTTCTCTTTATCTCTCTAGATATAATCTCTCTCTACCCGTGCTGACTTAGGCATTGGAGGGTTCGTGGGGATCCTCCCCACATCTCACTTTGCCCTTTGTTGATTGGTTGCAGGACTCAGAGGTTCCGGAAAACAAGTTATCAAGTGACGCCGTCTGTGGGAATCTCTTGAGTCAAAGCCATTATAATCTACTGAGCAAAACACTTATATCATGGCCTCTAGCCCACCACCAGGCATGACTACGGATACTCAGATTCATCCATTCACCCCCATCTCTCAGATTAACCGGTCAGCTCCCATCCCTACAATCGATCTAACGGCCCTTATTCAGCATGTTGGACCCTCATCACAAATTCTTCTTGACACACATACACCACTCGACGTTACTCAAGGTTTGTCAACTTCGGGTACAAGTTTTCCCTAGTATGCTCCTTTGCAGCATACCGACAGACCCATACCTTCCATACCTTTCCCTAGCCTATCAGGAACTCCTGCCACAAACACACCAGACTTAAACACTATAACCCAGACACTCAGCCTTCCTCCATCTAACAAAGAGGTAATGATTAAAAACATCCAAGCTCAAATGATCCTGATGCAACAACAGCTGAATGCCTTGATTCAAGACAATAATCTTGGAATAACTAATCTGAAAAATAATGTGATAATACCACCAGTAGCAACTTAAAGCGTACTTGGTGGAAGTAAAGAAGGTTGGAAAGATCCAGAAGAAGAGTCTAGAACCAGTATCCCAGCCTTAGATGATTCAAAGATAGCTCAGAAGGTTGAGGAAGTCATACAGAAGGCTCGTACCGGTCCACGGAAGGAGGACGAATGCGTTTTAGAAGGGACAACACATTTCGTGAGTAGAATAGTCAGAACAGAGATCCCATCCAAGTTCAAACTACCTCAGCTAGATTAGTATAATGGAACCGGAGATCCAATCAACCACATATTATCATTTAAAACTAAGTTGATGCTCCAGAATGTAAACGATGGAATCTTGTGTCGATTTTTTCCCAGCACACTCACCAAGACTGCTTAAAGGTGGTTTCATCAACTTCCTAAGAATTCTATTTCATCCTTCAAGGAGTTGGTTGAGAAGTTCAGGACTTAATTTATTACCAATGTTCCTCCTGCCAAGAATATAAATGATCTTCAAATAAGCAAACAAGAAGCCAATGAGTCATTGAGAAGCTAGCTGGATAGGTTCAATAAAATTGCTATGCAAATTGAAAACTTAAGCTATGAAGTGGCTATAGAGGCAATGAAGAATGGAACTCGTTTGGAAAAACTCAAAGATAAGATCATAACGAAAGAGCCTCGCACTTTCTTCGAGGTTATGTCCATGGCCACAAAGCTGATCAAGCTAGATGATGATAGGAGGCTAAGTCGAGATGAAGATAAGCCACCTTATAAGAAGATTAAGAGGATTGATCTAAGAAGGCCCGCAGCTCCTCGTAACAACTTCAGAAATTTGGTGAAAGGATTCAAGAGAGAAACTGAGAGGTATACACCTTTAAATGCCCCTATATCAGAAATTCTTATATGGATCAGGCAAAATGGTGTAGGCATACCTTCAGCCAGACGGATAAGTCCATCTAAAATGAGAATGCAAGACAAAAGATTCTACTGTCAATATCATCAAGATTACGGGCATAAGACAGACATATGTCGAGACCTCAAATGGGCGATTGAACAATTGATAAAAAATAGAAAGCTGGGCAGATTCGCAGATAATGTCAGAAAGGATTGAGATTCAAATAATCAGAACATATATAAAACAGGACAAAAGAAAACACGTAATGAGGTGGCTGGAGTCATTAATATAGTCATTGGAGGAGAAACACCAGTTGAGAAAAAAATTAAAGAGAACTCGGAAGGAGGGATGCTTTATGTCTAAGCAAAATCCAGCTATCACTTCCAGGCCTGAGGATAGGGAATATGCTCTATATCCCCATAACGATGCATGAGTCGTAAATGCGTACATCCTGAATTATCTAGTAAAAAGGCTTCTAATTAATTATGGGAGTACTGTTAACGCATTATCTTGGAAAGCATACCAAGCAATGAGAGGCTATATTATCTACTTAAAAATCATCCAAAACCCCATCACAAGCTTCTATGGAGGCACAACCCAACCAATGGGGGTAGTAGAGTTAATGGTGGAGTTCAAAAATTGAGAAACTAGAGATATCAAAGCTGTCAAGTCCTTGTTCAACATAGTGGACCTTGCACTCACTTACAATGGGATCATCGGAAGGCTAATCCTATATGAAATTGATGCAGTCACAAGCATCAGACGGTTGACCATTAAGATTCCTCTGGAAGACCGAGTAATAACAATCCTCGAAGATCAGACTATGGCTAAGCAGTGTTACTAATTGATTGTCAAATCTCAGATGGAAGCATTTCCTCTATAATCCTTGGAGATAGAAAAATAAGGTGTCAATTCAGAGCCAGTTAATCAAGTCCAGACTTTGCAGATAGTTGAAGAAAATGCAGTTAGGATTGGCAACGAGCTTGATAAGGAAATCAAAAGGGGGAGTTCTCAGCAAGCACTCATGCAGCTTTTCCTCAAAAGCATCTGAGATTATTGGAGTGGATCCTTGGATTATATCATATAGTCTAAACATCAACCCAGGGGCAAAACCTGTAGTTCAGAAAAAGAGAAAGTTCACATATGAGAGGCAGAAGGTGATTGCTGAAGAAACAAAGAAGTCACTAGATATCGGATTTATAAGAAAAGTTACACATCAGGATTGGGTTTCTAATGTGGTGTTAGTTAAAAAATCGAATGGGAAGTACATAATGTGTATTGATTACACCGACCTTAATAAGGCGTGCCCAAAAGACAACTATCCATTACCAATAATTGGTCAGTTGGTAGACTCCATCGCCTTCCACATCTTGTGTAGTTTCATTGATGCTGCTTAAGGATACTACCAGATTCCAATGAAGAACGAGGATCAAGAGAAAACATCATTCATTACCCACGAAGGCCTTTACTGTTATAAAATTATGCCTTTTAGGTTGAAAAACGCTAGAGTAACTTACCAAAGGCTGATGAATCATGTGTTTCAATATCAGATTAGAAAGAATGTGGAAGTATATGTGAATGACATCATCATCAAAAGTCAGCGAGCAGAGCAGCATGTCGAGGATCTTGAGCAAATCCTCTGCATTCTGGATCAACATCAAATCAAGCTAAATCCAGATAAATGTGTCTTCGGAGTAAAAGTTGAGAAATTCTTGGGTTTCATGATCTCACATAGGGGAATTGAAGAAAATCTAGAAGATGGAAGCTATTCTCAATATGAAAGCTCCGCAGTCTCTGAATGGGCTTCAAAAACTCAATAGCAGAATCACGGCACTCGAAAGATTCATCTCATGCTTAGCCAAAAAGTACTTACCTCTCTTTCGAGCTTTGAAGAACACTAAGAAGTTTAAGTGGAATAACGAATGTCAGGCAGTATTTAAGGAAATCAAGAAGTTCCTGTCCTTGCCACTATTACTTAGCAGGCCAATCCCGGAAGAAGCTTTATACTTATTTCTTTCTATTGGTCATGAATCAATTTCTTCAGTATTGGTCCGAGAGGAAGGAAGTCAGCAAAGCCTAGTTTACTATGTTTATAACATACTCAGAGGCTCAGAAGTCTAGTATCCAAAGTTAGACAAACTTGCTATGATGGTCATCCATACATCACGAAAGCTCAGACAGTATTTTCAGTATTTTCAGGCTTACTCAATCATTATCATAACAAACTTTCCTTTACAAAAAATTCTTCAGAAACCTTAAACTTCCAGACGTCTCGTCCAATGGTTAGTCCAATTATGCGAGTTTCACATCAGCTATGAACCTTGCCAACAAATAAAAGCTCAGGAGCTCGTAGTCTTCATCCAGGAAAGAATGGTAAAAGATGCAATCCCTCTATCATACCCAAAGTGGAAGTTATACACATAGATGGAGCATCTGGAGCAAAACGGTCTGCAGCCGAAATTGTTCTAATTAGACCAAATAAGTTCAAAGTCAAATATGCAGTCCATATCAAATACAATGCCACCAATAATGCAGCCAAGTATAAAGCATTGATTACGGGACTTAAGTTAGCCATAAAAGTCAGAGCTGAGCATCTTAAAGTCTATTCTGATTCCCAGCTAGTGGTTAATCAAGTCAAAGGGACTTATCAGATTGAAGAACCAAGCATGATCAAGTATGCAGAAAAGGCAAAATAGCTCCTAAAGAAGCTTGAGCAGGAAGGGAGACAATAGGAAATCCTACAAATTCCTAGAAGTGAAAATACAAAAGTGGACCTATTAGCAAAACCAATAGTAAAAGGTAGCCAAGCATTCAAAGAGCTTGAGCTAACTGAGGAACTGATCAAACCAAGTATTGAAGAGATAGAAGTGATGAACACCTAAGAAGTAGTTGAGTGGATTAAGTTAATCATTTAATATCTGGAATAAGGTATTTTACCCTAAGATAAACTCAAAGCTCAAAAGTTAAAGAATAGAGTTGCACATTACTCCATGCATAACGAAGAACTTTACAGAAGATCTTTATCTCACCCATATTCAAAATGTGTGTCATTAGAGGAAGGCAATTATGTGTTGAGAGAAATCCATGAAGGGATATGTGGAGCCCAAGAAGCCCAACGCTCGTTAGTTTGGAAGGCATTGTTGCAAGAATACTACTAGGCAAACATGTCCAAAGATGCATTACAGTTTATTCAGAAGTGCTCCAAGTGCCAACAGTTTGCCCACCTTACTCACAAGCCTTCCACTACTTAGTATCCAATTGGAAGTCCATGGCCTTTTTCAACCTGGGGGATGGATATTTTAGGTCAATTCCCAGTTTCAACATCTCAAAAAAAAGTTTTTAATTGTAGCCATAGACCACTATACTAAGTGGGTAGAAGCGGAAGTCGTTCCAACCATCACAGAAGCTGGATTCAACACTTTTTCTGGAAAGAGGTCATCTACAGATTTGGCATACCTCATAGTTTGATAATAGATAATGGGAAATAGTCTGGTAATGAAAAGTTCAAGGTATTTTACTCAAATCTTGGCATAAAACTTAGGTTCACTTCAGTAGCTCATCCTCAAACAAATAGGCAGATAGAGGTCACTAACTGGATTATCATGTAAGGTCTAAAAAAGAGACTAGATGAGAAGAAAGAGAACCAGGTGGAGGAGCTCAACAATGTCATCTGGGCATATATAACTACACCCAAAACATTAACAGGATAAACACCCTTCAAGCTGACATATGGAATGGATGTAGTAATACCAGTGGAGATCGGATCATCCAGCTACCAGGTTACTGGAGAGTTAGATAAGGAAATCAACAATCTCAATACTTGAATATGCCTAGATTTGCTCGAGAAAAGAAGAGAACGGACATCCATTGTGGCAGAAGCTCAAAAACAGAGAATAGTAGGATATCATAACAAGCATAATCGACCAAGGTAATTCAAAGTCGGAGACCTGTTGCCTTCAAAACTCGCAAGTGCACGAATCGTGATTGCAATATAAAGAGTTATCGTTCCCACGAGGATTGTATATTGATTACCAATATTCTTACTTATAATCTTAGCTAGCAAAATTAAATTAAGTGAAATAACAATT
>CATIWK010122096.1:0-15801 GCA_949634005.1 Mallotus japonicus
GATCCACCCATCACATGAGTACCCACATGTCTATTCTGATATCTCATATCAAGTAGCATGAGACTCACTACCTCCCACTATTAGTATCTCATACTAATCAAGGAAAATAGATAGAGGTGATAGTCTAATTAATATTATCCAAATATTAATTAATCGACTACAAACAATTTATAGCATATGTACTAAATACGTTTGTAACTCATATTATCAACTTTTGATAATAAACATATTTAACATAATGCTAAAGGGTAAATACTCAAATAAATAAACCTTTTATTTAAATGAATATTATATTGCCATAGGGATTAATACAATGTCATTATTCATAACAAAATGGCACTAGGGTTCATTTATGCTAATAGGTTCACCTATCCCACATCGGTTAGGAGACGAGGGGCTTGGATCCTTATAAGCCCAAGTCTCCTCTCCCCCCAGCCATACGGTCTGTGGGGTCTCCTAAGCCAAAACGGACAATACCTCATGAACTGGCCTACCTAGTGTCAGGATTTAGGTCGGGCATCATCAATTTTAATATAGCATTTCACATATATTCACTAAATGATCCATGAATGTGTATATACATATATAGATATCCTTAAAAACACCTATTGTAACTATTTTCTTATTTAGTTTCAAAATAGGCATCTCTCATAAGTCATTAGCCGCCTGCCTGCTCTAACCATAAAGAAACATTCTTGTGTTTGGGGCCTTTCAATTTATTAATTTATATCTCTAACACATTCCTTCTACCTCAAAAAAACACATTATCCGTAGAGTACATATGCTCTTTGATTACTTGCTACATCCTATAGAATTACAACAGCAAGTTACCATGCAAAACCTTCCATTGAATTTACTCATCCTTCAACCCCCTTTTTGTTAAACAATAAGAATTGTATCCTAAATTCAAACTGAATATAAATACTCAATAAAGATGCATAGAGACATGCTAGTGTAAATGCACAAGAATGTAGCTTATGAGCAAATTCATAATTAGGACAAGGTCAAGCTATCAATAAATTGGCTCAAGTTAGCTCAATTGCATTTTATAAAATTAGAAATAATTAAGAAAACAAACCTGCGAAGTCATTGGAAGAGAAATAGATTAATCTCATATGATGAAAACATGTGAAGTTTAAGGGGAAAAAAAAAGATAGAAAGACAAATTAAGGGTAAAACTTCAAGAGACCATCTGAAAAGAAATCTAAAAACGGAAGACGGATGATGCGATAAGCAAGTAGAAATACCCTAGTAACCAAAATAGTTATATGGAGCCCTAAAAATTTTATTGTTATATCTTTATAACTTTTACTTATTTTTACTTTTAATCAATTCACTCTTAAAATAAAAAAGTAACTCAATCAAATTTATCAAACATTATAAAATTATATATTTTTTCAAACTTTACTCAACCAATTAAAATGTAGGTAAGTTTTTCTAATAAAATACTAATATAGAATTGCTTATGATCATTAAATATTTATATAATTAATAAAAATATGAATGTAAAAAATTAATAATGATAAAATTTTAACTGCTAAAAAGGAAGTTGAAAATCATTGGGTTAATAATAGATACCTGAGCAGTTCCTGGAATAAGCCTTCCACTTAGTCCCTAGGAGCAGAAAAGTCACCAAGAGAAAACAATTGAATTTGTCATATTTTATTTTATTTCAATAGTATTGAATATTATTTAAAAAATAAAATAATAATATAATTTAAAAAAGACATTTAACATAATTTGTAATTTAAAATGAAACTTATATTCCCTTTAACTTGTAGAATCTATTTAAAATATTATTTTAGAAAATTTTTATTGATTTAAATACTTAATTGAAAAAAAAAATCAAACATCAAAATATAAAAATTAAAAATTAAAACATTATTTATGTAATTTTTATGAAAGGAAAGAATAGAGATTAAAGGGATTTGAGGGATTTGCATTATAATTAAGCGTTGTAAATAATAATATGTATAAATTAGTTGTTGTAATTATGTCTTATTAGTTAGATATTGTTGACCTTGAACAATATAAATATAGGGCTATTGCCTAAGAATAGATCATTGAAAATCATTTTAATCTTTTCTCTTTGTTCATATGTTTTCTTTATTCATATGGTATCAGAGCTATAAATTTCATCCATCATCTCCAAAATTAAAAGATCGATTGAAAGAGTTTCCTCTTTTGCAATAGTTGGGTTTCATCCCCAGTATCTTATATTCAACAGTATATTGGTTTATATTCAATTCTCAATTAATGGAGTCACACAATCATCATCTAGCCATTAAGTTTGATGGAAAGAACTATTCCTTATAATCATCTTATATGAAGAATTTCCTAGAATGATAGGATCTTCGAAGATACATTAATGGTTCCATATCCAAATCTTCGAAAGCATCAACTACCTCTAAATGGGTTGTCAATAATGCAAAAATCAAAACATGGATCATTGAGTCTGTGGAGAGCTTTATTGCTATAAATTTCAGTGCATTGATGACAATCAAGGAGATATGGAATTACTTACAGAAAATCTACAAATAAAGTAACGAGGCTCGAATTTATCAGATGAAACAATAGATAAGTACCCTATCCCAAAACTCTCTTAGCATTCAAGACTTCTATTTAGCTATGACAAAACTTTGAAATAAGATGGACATGATTGACAATGACATTCCTAAAGAAGCTCTTGAAACTATTGTGCGACTAAGACAACAACATCAAACTCATCAATTTTTTATGAAACTTCATTCTTAATTTGAGCATGTTCGTGCATCCATTCTTAATTATAGAACCAACTACTGTCTTGATGACACTATGGCTGAATTACTTGCAGAAGAAACTCGTTTGTAGTCATTATCATCTCATAATTCAACATAAGACATGGATCTTATTGCTAGCACTTATAAGCCCAAAATTTCATGGAACTAGCAAGGTTAAATGTTATAATTGTCATGAAATTGGGCACCTAGCTCATCGATGCAAGAAAAATAAGATTCATCAGCTCCCTATTGTCGTTATTGCAAGAAGGATGGCCATTAATAGAAAATTGTAAAAAAAGACCACCACGATAAAAATTTACAGCTTATATTATTTCATCCTCATCCAATGGTATATTTATATCCTTGCCTTATGATTCAACCAAGAAAAGTGATACATCTAATAACAACTCAAATCAGTGTTCAACTCTTTGTCTAGAATTATTGCAATAAGTCATTCAAGCTCTTCATGCCTCTAGTATTGGTAAAATCATTTCAAAAACTTTATGGATCTTAGATGCAGGAGTGACACATCATATAAATGGTAATCTAAATACTCTTCATCGTTCTATTCCATATGATAAAGGTGAAACTATCACGATTGTCAATGGACATACTCTTCCAGTACAAAGAATTGGATCATTAACCATTAAACCTTCTTAATTCACCGCCTTCATCTTTTTCTAATGTTTTCTATGTTTCTAAACTCTTAGACAATCTCATTTCCATTAGCCAATTGGTGAAAAATAATTGCATTGTCTTATTTTTCTTATTTGGTTATATCATACATGACCTACAGACTGGAAGGTGATGGAACAGGTCATAGGAAATGGAAACTCTTTGTCTGGATTTAGGAACTTCTTCAAATTTAACAACTTGTTTACTTACTCCATCTTCAAGTGATATAAGCTCTGCTAATAAACTTTGGCAGCTTTGGCATTGTCGTTTAGGACATCTTAATTCTCCCAATTTACATTCTTTGTTTTCTTCTGGTGTGTTAGACAAATTCAATCGAAAATTATATATTAATGTCTTGTGAAGATTGTGCTCCTTCTAAAGCTCATACATTGTGTTTTAGTCATAGTTTGAAATCTACTTCTTCCTCATTTGACATCATTCATTTTAATGTATGGAGACCATTTCCTGTTGCTTCCTTAACTGGAAAATTTTATTATGTTTTCTTTGTTGATTATTGGTTTCGTTTTTCTTGGGTGTATTTTTTACACTGAAAATCTGAAGTTATGTAAGTATTTAAGTATTTTTATGCCATGGTGAATACTCAATTTAACAAAAAGATTAAGATTTTTTGTACGAACTGAGGGGGAGAATATGTTTCTACTTAAGACTGACAATTTATGACACGACCCATTTAAACAATACGACATGACACGAAATTAAATGGGGTTGGATTTAATATAAATAGGTTTGAGTCATAAACAGGTCAACCCATTTAAAACACAAATAAAATCGTGTCTAAATGAGTTGAACCCGCCTAACCTATTTAAACACATATAAACACATTTAATAAACAGGTCACACGATTAACATGTAACCCATTTAAACACATATTAACACCTTTCATAAACATGTTAACACAATTATATATGTGTGTGTGTGTGTAATAAATTAAATTTATTAAATATAATTAAAATTTATGTATCTATAATAAAATTATATATTTTAGTGCAACTGTCAATTGCACTAATAATATTTAGTCTTGATATATTGCATTGTATATCCATGATAAAATTATATATCTTTAAACTTTAGTGTAAATTAGTATGCCAATTACATATTGTATTAATAATATATAGTCTTGACTTATATATAGTCGTGATATTATTACATATAATAGAATTATATATCTTTAGTGTAAGATAATATTATTATTACATATAATAGAATTATATATTTTTAGTATAAGATAGTGTTGTCAATTGTGTTGATATAAATCCATATATAGTTTTGGTGAATTATTATTATCTATAAACATTTATGCTATTGCTAACAATATCAATTGAATTGTATATCCAATGATAAAATTATATATCTTTAAACTTTAGTATAAATTAGTATTGTCAATTGCATATTATATTAGTAATTTATAGTCTTGACATATATATAGTCTTGATATTAATTTTACATATAATAGAATTTGTTTCATCAATTATGTTAATAGAATTTTTTTTTTTTTTACTAAATGTTAATAGAAATTTTGATATATACTAATATTGTTATTCATATTATGTATTTACTATTTATACTAATTAAAGATAATTTAAATACTAAGTGGATGCTATATACATTATTTAATTTAATATTAAGAAAATACATATAATGAAAATACTAAAGTATAACTTTAGTATCAACTAATATTAATAATAAAAAATTTTATAAATTTTGTGAATTATTAACCGTGCTGATAGAAATTCATATATAGTTTTGGTGAATTATTATTATCTATAAAATTTATGCTAGTATTATCAATTGCATTGTATATGCATAATAAAAATTGTGTATTTTTAAACTTAAAAATTATTATTTAGGATTTGTATGTATAATTGTTTTTTTATATTTGTAATTTGATGTTAAAACGTGTTAAACGTGTCTAAACACATTTAGACCTATATAGGTTAAACGGGTTATACAAGTCGTGTCGTGTAACCTGTTACTTAAATGTACACGTGTTTGGGTTTATAGATTTGACACGATTAATTAAATGGGTCGTGTTCGGGTTGGCCATATATTTGTTATTATCCTGTCTTGACACAACCCATTTATGATCCGTTAACACGAATTGTAATTTGTTATATATCTAGCTTCTGAAGGCATTATTCACAACAAAGTTGTCCTCATCAGCCACAACAAAATGGCATAGCTAAGAGGAAGTATAGACATATCTCAGAGACCGCTTGAGCCCTTCAATTGCTTGCCAAATTACCCAAGACATTTTGGGCTGAGAGTATTTCAACAGTTGTGTACTCGATTAATCGTCTGCCTACTCCAGTGTTTAGTAACATCTCTCCCTTGCAAAGATTATTTGGCTATTCTCTTAAGTACAATCTATTTTGAGTCTTTGGATGTACTTGTTATTTTCTTTTGCCACATTCAGAATGCTTAAAATTGGATGCAAGTTTGTTCACTGTATTTTTTTGGGATATTCTAAGACTCAAAAAGAATACCAATGTTATGATTAGGAAGCAAAAAAAATAAGGATCTCTAGAAATGTCATTTTTTAAGGCACTTTCTATTTTTCTACTTCCTCTCCTTCTTTGTCATCTTCACATTCATATGTTCCTTTATCTTGCTTTCTTAACCATGTGCAGCCTGTCTTGACGAAGACCTCAAGTTCTCCCAACTGTGCCTTTACCATCACTGACTCTGGAATCAGGTAATATTTCTTCCTTTCCTCAACCTTCCTTACCCACTTCACCACCATCATCACCCACTGCACCACCACCACTGTCTACTTCACCACCATCACCACCCACTACAATGCCTCCTCTTCGATGATCAACACGTGTAATTAAAGCTCCCGATCATTTTTGTTTATTTACTGCACTTGATCCACTTTTTGTTCCTCATTCCTATAAGCAAGCGGCAGCAGGTGCAAATTAGTGTAATGCTATGGAAGAGGAACTCAAGGCATTGGAACTCAACCAAACATGGGAAATGGTTCCATCCCCCTTAGATCATCCTGTGGTGGGTTGTCGATGGGTCTACACTGGTAAAGTCAAAGTTGATGGTTTATTGGATCAGTATAAAGCCCGTTTTGTAGCTCAAGACTTCAACCAAGAATATGGTTATGATGAGACTTTTACCCTAGTTACAAAAATGACTATTATGTGCACCTTGATAGTCATAGGTGCACCTTGATAGTCATAGCTGCAATGCAAAATTAAGACATTACCCAAATGGATGTCAAAAATGTTTTTCTCAATGGTGATCTAATATCCACCGCTTGGATATTCTACAGCACCAAATATGGTTTGCAAATTGCATAAGGCTCTCTATGGGTTAAAATAAGCACATCATGCATGGTTCTCCAAATTGCTAGTTGTTGGTTATCAACAGAGTCACAATTACTACTCTTTATTTATACATTCCACTCCTCAAACACAATGATTAATCTTTATTTATACATCTCCAAATTAAAAGGGGTGTTCCTAACCCAGGCTTCCTTTAGCCTCTTCCAGTGCTCCAACAAGCTTGGTCTCATATTTCTGTGGATTTCATTGAAGGACTTCCTACATCCGAGTTCAAAGATACAATTTTGGTGGACAGACTTACTAAATTTGCCCACTACAAGCATATAATTAATAATCATTGAATTAATAATCAATTAAAAGGGGCTCGAACAGCTGCTCTTACTAAATTTGCCCACTACAAGCCACTACAAGCATATAATTGATAATCATTGAAGGCCCTTTGGGTGCTCTTAATTATATGCCTGTAGTGGCAGGCATCCAACTCCGAAGTCATTCATGAGATGTCCTGTGGGCTATTTTGTACTTTTCTTCTATGAAAGGAGCACCTAAATAAAAGTCCAATAATGGCAAATGATGGATGAACAATACTAGCTACAAATTTCACAGGATAAAAAGGAAGAATTGCTTGTTCAGTTCTTAGTTTTCTCTATTTCTGACAGATGCAGATGAATTTCACTTGAAGCGTCTAAGCATCACCCAATCATTTGGGATTCTCATACGAATATTTTCGGATGAAAGATAAAGAAACTCATGAGAAGTGATAGACAAGCAAACAGAGACCAGTTCCTGTAAATAAGGTGTAGATCTATACATATGGAGAAGCCAACCACATAATTACATAAAACTTGTCTTGCATGCTGAAATATTGGTGAGAACTAAATAGTTAAAATGCACTGTAAAGATAGTAAAGATATGTTTATAACATTGGTAAACAGGGAAACCAACTAAATACAATTACAGCCAAAATAAAAAAAGAAGTCTAGTATAAAAAATCATGGTATTTAAAGCTGTATACCATCTTTACCCATCAAATACCCCACTAAGGAAAAAGAGTAGCAAGAAAAAAGTTAAAAACTTAAACTATAGAAAACTTTCAAAAAAAAAACACAATTTCAAAGTATAGAAAACTATAAACACTGTCTACACATCCTATAAAAAAAGTTCAGTTGTCTGGCAATCATTTTAGCAAGAATTCTTGCATATAATCAGGGCTGGCAAGGAGGTCAAAAGGTTTGCTGCCAAGAGTATCTTTCAGGATTGTAATTTGACCTTCTTTGAGAAGTATGTCTTCATCAAGTGCCTCTATCTTCTTCTTCAAGCTGTTAACCTCTGAATTCAATAGCATATTCTTTTCGTTGTATTGCTTTACTTCCTCCCACATCAAATCTCTCTCCTCTGAAACTTTGGGTAGAATACCCCTTATTACTGATAGTTCCTTCAATGATTCTTGAAGGTCACTTTGAAGTCGATTTACATTCTCATCCTTCTTCTGCATCTGTCACATATAAGAAACAAATTGAAGTAAATTTGGAATGTGACAAGCAACATATAAAACAAAGCATTACATCTATGAAAGTACATCAGCTTATACCTGTAGTTCAAAGTCTTTCAACTTGTGACTGGCACATGAAAGGTTGTCCATCACATTCTGGACTTCAGATCTGAGGATGTCGTTACCTCTCACTGCTGCTGCCAGTTCAGCTTGCAATTGCTCAATTTCTAACTCTTTAGAATATAGCTTCTCTCTTAACAGGCTCGTAAGCAAAGTTTCAGCTTTAAGCTCACATTTTAAGTCATCCTACCAATATTACATGAAAGAAAAAACCAAAAACAGCATTAAAGACTGACTGAAATTATGTTTACAACTAGTTAACTTAGTTCATCATGTTGTGTGCTTACTTCCAAAGTTTCGTGATTTAGTTTCCCTAATCCATCAGCATTGTTGCACGATGAATCAAATTTTGAAGCAACTGTATTAGACTTCTCCTGCAACAAAGAAGATATAGTTTGCAGACTCCTAGCCAAGTTTTCAGTTCCTCGTTTAAAGCCTTGAATCTTTATGTCAGCTTCAACAACAAATTGGCCATCCAAACCACTTCTTCCAAGTTCTATTCCCTGCTTAGTTTCTGGAAGTTGGCCTGCTTCCCCTTTGATGAATTCCAATAACTTGGAGCATAAGTGAGTACTCTCTTTCAGCATTGATAGCCCTTGATTTTGCAGGCAGCATATGCGGGTCCACATTTCCTTATCTAGCTTGAAAGTTAAAGCACCAACCTCTTCCCCCTTGCCCTTTAAACGATTCAATAAAATGATATTCTCTTGTCGAAGAGAATCAATATCAATCCTATGAGACTCCACTTCCCTTCTCAAAGCCAACTCTACACCTGTTAACCTCATTTGCTCCATTTGCAATTTCATCACATGCTTGTCAAATTTGTTCAATGACTCTTTCTCAATTTCCTCACAAAATGCTTCCCTCAAACCTTCAATTGTCTTCCCTTGTTCACTGCAGGTTCTTAACAATTTAGAAATGGACTTCTGTAACTCTTTGCACTCCTTGTCCTTCTCTTTAAAATTCCTTTTGATGCAATTGAGATCTTCTTCTGCTACTGTATACTTATCTTGTAACTCAGAAAGATTTTCTCTTAGGCCATAATTTTCTTTGCTCAGCTCTTCCACTGTTGATTTCAGGTGTCTAAGTTGCTGCTCTGAATTTGTTATGACACTTTTGCTTTCTATCTCCCTCTCACTAAAAGAAGATACTTCTCTCTGAAGGGAAACATTCTGCTCCGCAAGCTCTCTAACACGCTCACGAAGCCTCTGTTCCTCTATTTGGTACTTCTCAAGTCTTGACGACCAGTCACTTGACCTTCTGTCCAACTCTTTTTCCAGTGCTGACTGCAATTCACTCTTCTCCTTCTCTAGTCTTCGGGTCCGTGACTCCAATTCTGATTTTGCCAACTTAAGTTCTTCTTTGAAAGTATCTCTCTCGGCAATTCGAGATGCTAGAAGACCTGAAACCTCGATTGCCAAGCTTAGCTTATCCTCTGTTAAGTTCCTAATGGTCTGAATTAATGATGACATATCAAACCCACTATCTTGAAGAAAGCATTCTTGCTCGAGTTCTTCAGAAAGAAGCAAAACCCTCTCCTCAGCTTCTTTAGATCTTCGTAGTAATTCTGCATCTACTGCATCTTCAGTTTGATCAGAGTTCAAAGCCACAAAATCATTTCCAGATGGACAATTTTGTTTCTGACATCCCAGAAAATCATCTGAATGATAACCAAGGCTAGTCTCGTAAGGCTCCTCCAATGAGTAACTTTTTTGGGAAGATACATCTAAATTTGAATCAAAGCATTTATTCAGTGATCCACCATAGATATCTTCAATTGTGATTGGCACATCATAGTTAAACTCTTTCAGACTTGATTTATGAGCAGTACGAGCTTGGGAGAGTCTCTCAATGACATTCTTTGCAAGTCTCCTAGGAGATTCATGACCAAATCCATTGTCTACCAATTCTCTAGAAGAAAAATGAAGGCGGGTACCTTTAACTTCCCTAAATGAATGAGACCTGGGTTTATCTTTGATACCATCTGTTGGTGATGCAGGAGCTGTATATTGAACCCGTGGGGGAAGTCTTCCACCAGAGTTTCCATTCCCAGGAAAATTTCTTTGAAGAGGATTGTTTTTAAGTTTACTCCTCTTGAGCTGCTGTTCTCCATCGATATAGCGATCCAAAACTTTACTTGAGACATTACTAGAGGCAGAGCTTCCTGATGAATCATGATGAGACATCGATGAACCAGAAGAACCAGGCCTATCTTGTCCATGTGAATTTTGAATAGATGCTGCCACTTCAAATCGCTTTGCTTTGGCTCGTCGTTGAGGTGTAATAGACCGCCTCCTAGCATAAACAAAACCCAGGAAACAATTAAATTTATGAAAAATGAAAAATAAGAAGGGGATGCAGAGGCGCTGTCTAAACAAAATTTAGCTTGAAAGTACAAAATTAAACTCTCAATGAATCTGTAAATTAATTACATGATTGAGTCAAAAGCCCTCACCGAGATGGATAATCACATTGAGAAGCACTGCTGATGCTATTAGTAGGAGATCTACTTTGATCATCTATGCAAGAAAAATTGTTTTGCCTTTGCCCGTCAGCAAGAAATGCAGCTGATGACATTGAACGGCTCCTTCTAAGAAATGAACTGGTACTGGAGCTTGAGTTGTCATTCACTTGCTTTCGAGATTTTGAAACTAAGCCCTTGGGACTTCGAAAACCATTCTCAGCCTTGTTACTAACATGGCTATTCAACTTATTTTCCAATGGCATCTCCCAGTAAACCTGCTTATCAGTTGATGGATGAGAACCAGAACAGTTGTTTCCATTATTGGAGGAAGATGATCTGAAAAAGAATAGCTTCTTCATCTGTGTGTCTCAAACTAAAATTGCTGCCTGCACTTCATGTAAAGCAGTGGCTCGAACACCTGCTCTTTATAGGCAGTTCTAAGGAGGAAGAGGTCTCACTGAACCTGAAAATTACATTAACAAAACAAAGAAAGAATTAAAAAAATTCTCAAATGCTGGATCATCATCGAGATTACTGAAGTGGGAGACAGATAATAAGCAAATGCAAGGACCGCAGATCCCTATTTATATACAAATGCATACAACTTGGCAAGTTAACTTGCCTACATTAGGAATAAGGCACCTGACAAAAGTGGGGGAAAGATAAAGCATGCAACAATGCAAATATAATCATGAATGGTACCTGAAGCAAAGAAAAATAATAATACAATAAGAAACATGACGCATTAATAATATTGAATCATATGGAAAAAGAGAAAAGCCAGCTTCTACCAGGAAAAAAAATTAAACAATAATAAGCTAAAAGAACAGTAGAGATCATCCTCTGACTGAACTAAAGTCCCAAAAGGCAAATAAACTATCAGAAAAGCAAAAATATCATGTTTATGATGGAAAAAGAAACAATAAATCCACAATTCATAACTCCAATTCTTAACTGATAAATTAACAACCAAAAATACATAGCCTAAACAGCTAAACAATATGATTTCTTCTCATAAAAAACAACACTTACAACAAAAGTAGAGCTCGGCGCAGTACATAACACAAGTAGCTATCAATCAAACAGATATGTGTATAAAATATTTCAAAACACTAGCAATGGCCCAGATCCGAATAAGGCCACTGGCCTTTGAAAAGTGAAAAATGAATAAGAATTCAGTGGAACTAAACCAGTCACAAGCTACAATAGCTATCGCTGAAATAAATTAACATGAATAAAGATTTACCAACACACACATGCAGCACATTATTTTAACTATAAAGCAACAGCTTAAAACTTGAAAAACATCACACCCTTGGATACCTCTGCATCATGCAAACATATAAACAAAGTAAAAACCAACCAAAAAAACATTAGAGTTCAGAATCATAATAAAAAAACAAACATGTCAGGGCTTCTGATGATCAGCAAAACCCTTAGAAAGACCAAACCACCCCTGGCCATTTTGAATGCTCAAAAACCCTAGAAACAAAACCTTTATCCCTCAAGAATCAACACCTTTATCCCTCAAGAATCAACAACTAGGCTTGAAATAATTAAACAAAAATCTGACATTAACAGGATCAGTTACTTTACTCTTTTTAATAGCTAGTGAACAGCATCGAGATTCGAGACCAATAATAATCCTCCTAATTATAATAGCCCTATAAATTGATTTCAAGAAACTCCCAAATCCTCAAATTACAAAAACAGAGTGTTCTGAGAAAAAGAAATAACACTCCGTTTGGTTGCTGAGAAAGAAACCAAGAAAACAAAAGGAACCCATTAAAAGTTACTAGTAAAGTGAACCTCCAAGAAAATTTAGTCTAAAAAAGAAAAGAAAAAGCAGAATAAAATCACAAAAGACAGGTGTTATTGGGTGAAATAAAATATTCTTTTCCACTTTCTACTTACTGGAATTTTCTCGGAAACCAAACAGAATAAACAAACAGAACAAAAACTACAAGGGAACAAAAGAAAGAAAGAATAAAAGAAACATTTCACTTACCCTTCTTTATAACGGCCAAAAATCAGTACCCACTTTCCATCTTTACATAAAAGATGCAAAGAATTCAAAAAAAAAAAAAAACACACAAAAGAAAAGAAATAACGATGGATTTGATCATATGGGTCTTCTTTGGAGAAAAAAAAAATCCAAGAATTTAATGACCTACCATAACTGGCAAGATACTAAAAAAATTCAAATTTCAAAAAAAAAAATGGTACTTAAAAACCGAAATTAAAGGGCAGAGAGAAGATTTAAAGAAGAATATTAATAATGTATTTATCAATCAATCAATCAATCAATTAATTAATTAATGAGTTCTGGAAAACAGAGCACTGAGAATGGAAACTCTTACTGTAAGTGATGATGGAGTAACGCCGTGAACTGCCGGCGGTGAAAAGGGATTTAGTAGTTGGAATTGAAGAAGAGAGAATTGTGGAGAGTTTGTTAACGGCGACGGAGAATTGTTGTGTGAGAGTTGAGAGAGTGACGTTAATGGCGATGAGAGAACAGAGTGAGTGAGAGCGGGCCAAAGGTCACTGATGAAAATATTCAATTTTGTGTGGGATGAAGAAAATGACGAGAGGGGTATTTTGGTCAGAACATAGATTAAATATTTTTTTGAAAATATTTTTGAGGGGTGCCGCGTATAAAGCGGAAGAGCGGAGCGGGGGCGGTATGAGAGTAAACCAGAGTGGAGCCCATTATTTTGACAATTTTTAGGGATTATTAATGTAAAATTATTTGTAATTCAAAAAAAAAGTAAAATTATTTGTTTAATTTTGAATTTGAAAACATAAATATATAATTTATGGGTGAAAAAATAAAAATACTAACAACTGATTAGTTGCCAAAAATTAAATTAAATTAGTCGTCAATCCATGCAATGTGCTGACTGTAAAAGAAAATAATTAAATAAATAATTGAAATAAAATAAAATATATCAAATTAATTTTATTTTTTAATTTTTGTTGCCATAATTTTTAATTATAATAAGATTTGTTTTTAAAATCATTATTTTTAGTGATTTAAGGTAGGAAAAATATGGTTTGGAAAAAATATCTTGAGTGATTTAAAATCGAAAAATACGTAATATATAAATATTTAGAATTTGGATAGTATTGAAATATGTATAATAGTGTTCTAGTTAAAAAATAATACTAAATAACTACGGTAAATATTTTATTTTTAATAAAAAATTATGATGTTTAATAGTTTGACACATTAGTTTTTAGAAAAAATACTTAAATATGAAGATGGACATTTGTCAAATTTTTTATTTAATGACTTTAGAGCTCAAGATTTAATATATATGTATATAGATATAGATTAATTAGAGTTTAATGAGTTTTTTATATAATATTTTCAATATTTCTTAGCTACAATGATTGTGATTAATTTGGAGTTCGAGCTAATGGACCCATAAAGAGGTAAAACTATTTCAATTTTTTTTAAATAGTGAGTAAGTACTCAAGTAATAATTTTTCTCTAAAGGCATCGGTAAGGTATAGAGTTCGATTTATTAATAAAAAAACTCTTTTATTTTTTATACATATAAGATTCGAACATAAAAATTTATTTAATGAAATCTAAATTTCTTGCCACTTTTTTCTGAAGAATTTCTTATCATCTATCCTATCAAAATGTTGATAGAGAATAGTAAATTTTAAATACAAGTGAAAAAAAAATAATAGGTGAATGTTATTGGATTTTCTGAATTTGGAAAATCAAGTTTACAGAATGTTAGTTGAATACTTGACTTGTCTAGCATGACAAGATGGTAGAACAATGATCTATGAATTTTTATTTAATAAGATTTGAAAGTATTGGGTTTTGAAATTTAAATTATCATTGAAAATGGAAATTAGAGGATTGAGTGACTTTATATTTTGTTTTATTTAAAAATTAATTGGTGATAAGAGAACTTTTGTTAGCTTACATTCTATGAATACTTAAAATATTTGAATCTCTTAAATTTGTTTATTAAAAATTAAAATTTTATAAATTAATCAATCAATCCCTCGATTCTAATTTGATCATGCACCAATGTCATATCAGTAGAAGATAAAAGAGGCTAAAATTTAAGATTCATTCAGCTTAAAATTTAAGATTCATTCTCTTTTCCTTTATGTGATGCATTTTTTCAAATAAATTTGTACGGTCTATAGATCAATTCCAAACTAAAATGGATACAAATGAAAATGGACAATTGTTTTTTTTATAGATTAGGCCTGTAATGTGACGGATGATAGACCAATCCCACATCATGCCATGTGATGGATAATTTTTTTTTTTTTTTTACATGTGTAAACAATTTAAAAGAAGGTAATTTATTTAATTTTTCAAATTCATCTCTCATCCATCAAAGCTAAATATTTTAAGAGAAGAAAATTTATTTATTTTTCAAATTCATCTCTCATCCATCAAAGCTTTATAGGGTAGATTATAGTTATTATTTGAAGATTTACCAATTAATAATATATATTTACTTATTAATTATTTAAGTAGTGTATTTAATAAATTAAAAAATTAATGCTACTTTTAAAAGAATAAATATAAGATAAAAATTTTAAGAATGAATGTCAGTGGATATGAATTTAAAAGATCAAATCCATAGAATGTTATTTGAGTAAATTGTATAGCTTGACAAGATGGTGCAAAAACATTTATGAAGTATTTTTTTTATTATTATGTTTTGAAATTTAAATTACTGTTATTTCATGTTCTGATAATGAAAAAAAAAATAAAGAATCAATGAATTCATGTATATTTTTTTTTACTATAGTTATTATTTTACTTAAAATTTTAATTTTAAGTAATAAATTGGATTATCGAAATTAATTTTAAACATATATAAATCTAATTAGTTTTAAACAAAATTTTTAAAAGGATTTTGGGCATCTTTCTAATGAAACATCATGATGCACATCATTAGGCTTCTACTTCATGCTAACAATACATAATCATTTTCTCTA
>CATIWK010122100.1:0-12807 GCA_949634005.1 Mallotus japonicus
AAAATGACAACGAAGACTCGCTAAATCAACGAAAACAGATATATTATACTTAATTATAAATAAATAAATAAATATTTATGTTATTTATATTATATGATTTTATTTTAATATGTAGTTATTTTTTTGCACTACTAGAATAATTGGAAAATATAAAAAATTGGCAACAAAAATTAATAATAAATATTAAAATAGTTAATTTTTTTTAAGGAAATGAAGGGATATATGAAAAAATAAAAATATAATAATTAGTTTAAATTATATTTTAATATATGTGTATTGAAATAAAGTTGATGTTTTATACAAATTTCTCATTATTATGTCTTTTTTTTTTACAGAATGTCTCTTTTCTTTTACTTGCTGCTAATTTACTACTTTTTCTCGCTCCGATACTTTTTATCGCTCCGAAAGTAACTAACATTAGCAAATTCTTGAAATACCAGATTATGCTTGCTGGGCCTGATGACCGATCCCCCTTAGGAACTTAAATCAACTCCTATGGTATTAAATTTAACTAATTGTAATTATTACATTGAGTTGTACCCTGTAATATAGGTTTGTAATAGTAGGATTTGCCATGCTATATCGTGTTATTGGCTCTGCCATTTTTTTGTTTGTTTTCTGATTTTTTCCCCAACACCAAGGTGTATTTTTTGTTTGAGTGTAACATATACATAACACTTCAATGCCAGGTACTTTGTTTCGACCAAAAAAAAAAAACACTTCAATGCCAGGGTTTTTTTTTTTTTTTGGGAAGAGGGGGAGGGGGAGGGGGTGGTTAATTTTCACTATTTCTTCTGTTTGGGTTCATTTTTTACATTTTGTTTTGTAACCTGAAAGATGGGAAGCTTGGATTCAAGATTACAAGATGTTAAGAATGTATTATTGTGGTTTTAGTGATATTTTCATCCTTTTTATTTTGAAAGTGGCCTCACAAAATTTAGTATTTGTATTCTAATTTTTTTTTTTTAGAATTTATTCTTCTTTGGATAGGGATTTTTGAACTTCTTCTATTTGTAATTGTACACCACTTTAATTATAATATAAATGACCTAATTATTCTTAATTCAAAAGAATTATATTTATTTGTTCATCTTTGTTGAATTTTTTCAAAATCTGTGGCACCAGTAGGAAATTGATAGATACCAAAATATTTTTTATATAATATTTTTATTCATATATTTTATATCACCCGCGCTACGTCTAGTTAGCTATAATTTAGAGGTACATCTAATCTAAGGATATTAATAGAGATATAAATTTTTATTGATTCTATGTGTAATTGATAGATTTAGATTTGTGCTTATCTCTATATAATTATTCTGTTTTAATGAAATGAAAATTTTATCATTATTAAAAAAACCTTTATAAAAACATTATATATATATAGCATTTATTGGAAGCGATTAAATACTGAATCTTGCAGATTTATTATGGAGAGGTTTTGTGATTTTATTTGGATGGAATTAAAAGAAGTTTAATAAATTTTTGACACTGATAATTTAGACAAAAAAAAAAAACCAAGTATGGCTTTCGAACTCTCTGTTGCACTTTGGTTCTTAATGTGGAGTTTGCTATCTAAAAAGTCAATTCAAAGCTCCATTAAAGTGAATAATCTATAGATGAGCTTCAATTTTTATCTCATCCTACCCAAAATTGAAGTTAATTATGAACAATGAGCCATCTTTCTGAATTTCATATGTGAAACTAAATTCAAGTTATTCAGAATTTGTACTAGAATTATAATATTAATCTTTTTCATAATAATAATAATAACAATAATAATAATGCATGCTTTTTGAAGTTAAATAAGAAGAATATGAAAAAAATTAAAAGGCTTAATACTGTAAAAAATAATAAAAAGTTAGCTCGCTAGCGATAATTTGACAAACTTGATTATCATAATTTTTATCCATGTTGTAAATGGATCTTTAAAAATACCAAGTGATTTAAAGATTATTAGTTTTCAATTAATTTATTAAAAATTTTATTTATATTTAAAGAATTTACATTTAATTAATTTAAATATAATACAACTGAAAATTGACTGGTTAAATGGTATAGTTCCTTTCAAAACATCCCTAAATTTCATCTTATGATGATAAGCAAATTAAAATCAAAATACCAAAAAACAAAAATGATCCTAGATCTTTCTTAAGAATACTAGTAAATAACCATGCACGCAAATAAAAAGTTTTTTCTAGATTTATGATAGTAAAGAAATTATTAAATACATACTTTGATATTATCATTCTCATTAGTATTATTATTTAATTAAATAATTTTTTAAAAATAAATGTATTATATATTAATATAATAATGTAATATTACAGATTTAATATAATTATAATTCATAGCATTTCGATAAGTTGTTTTATTTAAATAATTGTATGATATTCCTTCAATATTTTTATAATTATTTTTTTATAAAAATATTATGGCCATAACTAATGATAAGATAATAAAAAATCATAAGTTATTTTCTTAGTAAAAACTTAAAAAATAATAATAAACTATAATTGTACTACTTTTCTTATATAAAAAATACTATTCTCAAACAAATTATGTGCATATTTTTTAAAATATAATTATAGATGTAAGAAAAATAAAAATTTTCATTAATTTAGTTTTAATTCCTTACTTAATAAAATTTAATTTAATAAATTTTTAAAAATAATAAGAGTATTTTTTAACTTATTTGACAATCTAATTTTTCAATCTTGATAGAGTCACATTATAACATATTAATTTATTAAAATTTTAATAAATATTCTATTTAAATAATTATACGACACTCTTTCAATATTTTTATCTAAATAATAATCTAATTTTACAAACGTGATGGACTTATAATATAATAATTTATTATGTTCTTTTAAATTTTCTATTCAAATAATTATACAACAATCTTCTGACATTTTTGACGTTATTATTTTTTCATAATTAATTATTTTGTAAAATTTGTTAATTTTGATTTCAATTGTTTACTTATTAAATTTAATTTTGTAAGACTTATAAAATTCTATCATCTAATTTGATTTATATTAGATAAAATACCTATTAAAATAGAAAAAATATATATATTTTTAATAAAATTACCACTAAAATTTTAATTAATTTAATTTTTATTAGAAATAAAATAAAAGTTAACCTAATTAAAATAGAAAAAACTTTCAATTAAATTAGAATTATATTTTAATTAATTTAACTTTTATCAGAGATGAAATACAAATTAACCTAATTAAAATAGGAAATAAAATTTTAATCAAATTAAAATTATATTTTAATTAATTTAATTTAATTTTATTTTATTAGTAAATGACTAAATTATTCAAGTTTTAAAATAATAATAAGTGACGATTTTTTTTTATAATTTTGCTTCTTTCTTCTCTTTTTATACATTTATAAATATTATTATAGATTATAGATATAGGTCCACAAGTGAGTAAACAAAAATCACATGAAAAATGCTATTCAAACACAAGATCACATGAGGTCCCCGTACTGTAATCAATGAGCCTCTTTTATCTCTATCGTCTCCTAATACCTTATTCCTATTCTTGCCCGAACTCTACTTTCCAATAGGTAATCAGAATAATTCTCGTATTTTGGATATTATCACGCTGAATATGTCTTTTAGACATGATTCATGCATTCTTCATTCTTAACGTCAATTACTAACTTCCTTGTTGGTTCCAAAATTATATATATATAAAAGAAAAAAACAATAAAAAAATATTACCAATTAATTGCAATCCCTTAATGAAAAGATTCGCATTGTTGCCAGTGATAAAGCAGTAAAGTGATAACTGCTTTTTAAGAGCATTTTTAGTTGCAGAATTCAAATTCTGTTATTGTCAATTTAAAAGACGATGACTATTCCTATTGTATAATCTATCAACACCTAGATTAATACCTAATCTCTCTATTAAAAAAAATAACAATATTTCATTCTATGCGTCAAATGACTACTTAAAAGACTAATAGGGTTGACAATTGGCTTCTATATACTCGTTTCCACAACAGAGAATGAAGACTAATATATTCAACTTCAAATGCTTACCATCGTGTTTAAAATTTCTTATTTGTATGTAATTAAAGTCAATTGTCAAAACCACTTTAAATCAAATTTAATTATTAAACACGTAAGCCCTGCCTATAAATACCCCCACATGTATATGTGAAAATATTCATCCTCAATTTAAACCAAATAAACCTACCCTCTTCTTCATCAACAAAGCTTATACTCTGTGCAAAGCGATATGAGGCGTTTCAATACTCTTGTTATTTCAGTGATAATTGTGCATTTTCTTTTGAGCATGCAAGCTCCTGAAGCCAGTAGAATACTGCTAGATGAAAGAGATCAATGGACGGTGCAGAAAGTTCTTGGATTAGAGGGTCTGCAAAGAGGTCCCGCTCCTCCTGGAGGACCCAGCGGCTGCACCCATGTTCCCGGTACCAAAAATCCTCCATGTGTCAAACAAATGAACTTCGCTGGGGTCCATGCTCCTCCCCGTCCACACCGCCATAATCTTGTGGCTCCCATGGCGGTGACTTCTCATCGTAAATAATGTTTTGCAAGCAGCCATGCTCGTACCTCATTAACAAATCTATATGTATACTATCGATCTGCTTAATTATACGTTAATTATAATTATGACTTCGTATCAAACAGTAATGTTTTATAATTTACTTTGTATTAAACAGTAATGTTACTAAACGTTTAATATATAATAAATTACGAGGCATTGTTGTATTGTTATTAGTTTAATTCTACAATAGTATACCAAATGCCATTACTATTTTATATAAGTTTCTATTTATGAGGAACTAGTTGCGATTGGTACAATAATAGAAATTAATATACACATATTTTTGTTAATTATTTCATAATAAAAATAAAATAATCATTGAAATTAGCCGATAGGAAACTATTCTCATTTAAGTGACATCTTGAATTTGAATCATGCAATGTTTACAAATTTGTTTTAACTTTAAAATTTGACAACAAATTTTTCTAATATGACAAATTATTTATAATAGTAAATTCCAAGACCTATAAACATAAAAATGTGAAAAATACTTAAAATTTTTATATGTTAAAGTATAAAAAATATCTTATATGACTTATGATTTTTTTTTATATCATTTTAGTATCTTATTAACTAATATTATTAGTTTTAATGATGTAACATTAATATGCCATAAAAGTTTAGTAATAAAATTATTTTTCGGTTATTTTAATATCAAACTAATTATCAAGAGATTTTAAAATATATTATGAATTTATTCAAGAATTATATCTTTTTTTTTATAAAATTAAAAATACATGCTAATTTAATTTATTATGAAGTAACAATAGTTAGTTGAATACGAAATTATGAAACCCAATAAAAGTTTTTTGTTGTTAAAAATTCATATTATATTAATGATATATTATAAAAAACTAATATAGAAACTAATAACAATAGTTAATAAGTTACTGACATGTGATGTAATAAAAGATATAAATTCTGCCAATGAGGGAATATTTAAGTGGTATCTTTAAGAGCATCCCAAAGTGCAGGGTTCGATTCTTGCCGTTGTTAATTTAAAAAGATATGACTGCTCTTTGTTGTGCAGTCCATCAATATTAAGGTCATATAACCTCCCACTTTACCAACAAAATATATAAATTCTAAAAATGACGTGAAAAAGATCACAAAAAAACTTAAAATGCATAATCTCATAATATATTTTGGTATTTCATTTTTATATATTGAAATAGATAGTTAAATAATATATTTTATATTTAAATATGTAATATATACCATACATTGAATAATATATACTTTAATTATTAATACTAACGGAAATATATTACTTTGTATGAATTTAATATACATATATATATATATGGATAATGATATATACATTTAAAGCACATAAAATTTTTCCATCTAACTTTTTTCATTTCACAGTTTGGAAGAAGAAAAGATTTTATGATCAAAATTTTATTTGCTATTGATATGACTCATCAATTCAGTTCGATTCGAGTAGAACTGTAATTAAGGATGGTAAAAATCTTTTAGCAATTAATTTAATATGATTGCATATACCACAACTCCAGCTATAAAAATATATATATATATATATATATTATAATTAATCACATAATTTATATAAATTAAGTTTGACAGAATAGTCCACGTTAATTAGGAATGGTTCCTGGTAACTATACTCGATCTCTTCTTGTCTTTGAAGAGACCACAGACCAATTCCCCATTGAAGAAGAGTCTCTTCTTATTTTACCCATTTTTAACGCAGTTGATCATCGATTTCATGGCAATAGAAATAAACATTATTCATGTACGAGCTCTTAGTCAACTAAAATGTCTAGTCACTAGTCAAAACCACATGGCTAATACTGGACTGTAGCAGTTTGCATATGGAACAAGTTTTTTAGACGTAATTAAGTTTATGAAATCAACCTCATCCTGAAATCTCTTGGGTGTTTCGTCCTCGTGCTATTGCTGTATTCCAAGTTTTAGATGGGTTAACAGACTATGTTTGGTGTGGAGTACGTTATGGTGCAAGTTTTGTGACGATGAAGTCAGTCAATTTCTCTATTTAAATTCAAGAATTCGATGCATCTTTCCTGGTTTGAGAAAGAACTCCTATTCTGTATTCAATATTTTATTGTTCTTTTGAAAAATTTTAGGAGTACATTCCCAATCAGTTTAATATATTTAATTTTTTTTTTAAATGTTGTTGTAAAAAAATTGAAATTACATATTTAAGAGAAGGAAAATAATTTTTATCATGAGGTGCCACGTGAATTAGTACCACCATACTCCCTAAAAAATGTTTTTCTTCTATCTCTGTACTTTGTTGAATTCTTTAAAAAAATGAGAATAAAAATGAAAAATGAAAAATTTTCATGTTACACATCATGTTACACGGCGACATGTATCATTAACCTTAAGAAAAATAAATTTTTTCAAACTACTTGAACTAATTACAAAAGAAATAAATAAATTCATTTATATTTCATTAGGAATGGTGATTTAATTTTCATTTAAAACTTGTGAAATCGGATTGCAGACTCAATTATATTTTAAAAACAAATTTTCTTCTTAATTGAGTAGAATAAAATTTCATGTCTCTTAATTCATACAGTGGAATTTGACAGAGGTTAATTAATGTCCTAAGCTAAAGTAGTTTTCACAATATTATCCTGGCAAAGAAGGAATTGATTTGAATCTACGTGTGCCCAAAAGACAAGCAGGCAACTAATGGTCAAGAAATCAAATTCCATCTTTGGTCTTATTATGACCAAAGTTAAAATTTCTATTCAATATCCAACGTTGTCAACAATCAAACATGAATAGCACTTTAGGCTAAAAAAAAAAAAAAATAGCTCCCATTCATGCATGTATAAACATCTATATAAGCCCTACCCATTTTAAGTTCCTACAACATCGATCTCACAACAGCATACTTACATTTTAATTTTTGTTTCATTTAGATATATCTTGTAATTAAACACAAAAAAATGAAGTGCACAAATGGCATTAATGTTCTAGCAGTAGTGGTTTTAGTTGCTATGAGCATGGAACTGCTCGAAGCAACTAGAGTCCTCCATGGAGAAGAGTTATGGATCAAGAAAGCTACTGCTGGGATACAATATTATTATTATTCTTCTTCTCTGCAGAGGGGTCCAGCTCCTCCTACTGGATCAAGTGACTGCACCCACATCCCCGTCCCGGGTAAACCATGCCCCAACGGAATGAAGTTTGCTGGTCGTGCTCCTGCACATCCATTTCAACATTCCGGTGTTAAGGCTCCCGTTGTGGTTGCTGCCAACCGTAAATAAACTCAACGTGTTGGGATATAGCTTACACCCATTGTTTTCGTTGTTATTATTATTATTATTATCACTATTCATGTAATGTACTGGTTTCCAAAGTCTATTAAACTCATAATAAATAATGTGAATCACAAGGTTTCGAACTTTGAAAATTCTATTTATTCTAATTGTCCTAATTATTAACTTATTAAACACTGGATATATATGGCAATGAATAATATCATTTACAAGGTTCCAAACTTTCAAATTTTATTTTTTATTTATTTTTTTCAACAAAAAAGGTCAATATAAAAAAAACCAGCATGCTATAGGTTTTATTTTTCACAGAAAAAAAGGCAAAAAGAAAAATCCTTATATAAATTTTTTGCAACAAAAAAAAGGTCGATCAATGTGAAAAAAACCTTGCCATATGTTTTATTTTGCACACCAAAAAAAGGCTGAAATAAAAATCCTTATATATTTTTTTGCAACAAAAAAAAATAAAGGTCAATATGAAAAAAATCTTTGGTATACGTTTTATTTTTCACAGAAAAAAAAAAGCTGAAAAAAAAAGGTTGGTTAAAATATTATTCGCTAGAAAAAAAAAATGAAGATCAATGTAAAAATAAAACCTTGCTATATGTTTTATTTTTCACACAAAAAAAGGGCTGAAATAAAAATCCTTATATAATTTTTTGCAAAAAAAAAAAAAATAAAGGTCAATATGAAAAAATCTTGGTACGTTTACGTTTTACAAGGTTCCAAACTTTCAAACTTTTTATTATTTATATATTTTTTTGCAACAAAAAAACGTCAATATAAAAAAACCTTGCTGTACGTTTTATTTTTCACAGAAAGAAAAGGCCAAAAGAAAAATCTTTATATAAATTTTTTGCAACAAAAAAATGAAAGTCAATGTAAAACAAAAAAAATCTATATGTTTTATTTTTCACACAAAAAAAGGCTGAAATAAAAATCCTTATATATTTTTTTGCAACAAAAAAATAAAGGTCAAAATGAAAAAAGTGGTTGGTCGAAATTTTTTTATTCGTTAGAAGGAGGGCTTGAACCGCCGACCTTGTGGTTAACAGCCACACGCTCTAACCAACTGAGCTATTCCAGCTTTTGATTACCCGACTGTTAGCGTTAATTATGTCAGCAGCAATAAGTACAGATTCCCCTGCCATTATTTTTTTTATAAAAGTACAATTTTAATTTTGATTATATGGTTTATTTTTGGAGAAATTAGTTATGTAATTTTTTTTGCAATACTTAAATATATGTGTTTCATATTTCGTACACTTTAATACTTTTGAAAAAATATCATTCAAAATTAATGCTTTATTTTTAAAATAATTGGATTTTTAATGATAAAATTATATTAATTATATATATATTATTTTAATTTTATTATAATTTTTACTATAATTATATTATTTTTATTATCCAATTATTTATAGTATTATTTTTTTATTTTATTATTAATTATTTTTTATATATTTATTATTTAAATTATCTGATACCTTCAAAAAATATCATTTAAATTTAATGCTTTATTTTTAAAATAATTGAATCTTTAATAGTAAAATTATATATATATATATATATAATATATAATATTATTATTTTATTAACTTTATTATAATTATATTATTTATTTTATATTAATTTTATTATCTACTTATTTATTATTTATTATATTATCTAAAATTGTATTATAATAATTTATTTTCTTGAAAGATAATAATTTTTATTGTATTATAGATAATTTAGAAGATAATTATTTATAAGATAATCTATAGATAATACTATAACATAGATAAATAATATTATAAGATTATAGATAGATTAAGATTATAAATAGATAATCTTTTAGATAATTATAGATAATATTATATATAAATAGGTAATATTAGATATAAGCTACCAATATATCTCGCTGTAAAAAACATTTATTATTATGAAGTATATAAAGATTTAGTCTCCAATTCATATTTAATCGACCAATCCTTCCTAATTCACACTTTTATTGAAGGAATTTCTTTTGTAATTCCTTACATAAGAAATCAGAAAATACTAGATCTCCGTCTATATATTGTGTAATGTATCATTCAACTAATTATATCAACTCACAATAAATTAAGCTTACATATATTTTAAATTTATTATGAATAAAAAATAATTTTAAAAATAAGTTTATAATATTTTTAAAAATAACTGATTAGTTAGATTAATTATAAATCATATATAGAATAAATTTATCATTGAAATTTAGTATTATATTAATATTTTCTTATAAAATAATGATAATATTAGTTGATAGAGTACTAAAATATATGAAATATAACACTCAAACACTTAAATGTCGTAAAAAAAATCATAGAATGCAAAAGTGTATAGATCAAAATTGTACTTATCCTTTATTTTTTAAATTAATTATTGGGTTTAAGTATATATATATTACTACTATTGGCTCTTGTTATAGTACAACTATTTGTATCTATACAAATAAAATTAGAACCATTGGATTTATTTTTATTTAATTACAACCATTAATTATTTTTGTATACTAATACCTGTAAAATGTATCAACAACTATAATTAAATTAATAGCAATATATTGGTTGTAATTTCATTTGTATAGATACAAATTTTTATATCTTATACTACTAGATATTTTTTAAAAAATAATTACTTTGTTCAAACATAAATATAAAAAATAATTACTTTGTTCAAACATAAATATAAGGCTAGAGTCATGATTTATGGGCCCAAATCTGCTTGGACCAATTTTGAATTTAGAAGGGTTTTTTAAAAGAACTTTTTCAGAAATAACCTAAAAAGAGAAAATATTTACAAAATTAACCAAAATTTTTTTCAAAATTACGGGATTTCTTTTTCAGTTTTACAGTTCTTTTTGGTTTTTTATTTTCTTCTTCTTCTTCTTTTTCTTTTTCTTTTCATCTCTTTTTTTTGTTATTTTTTTATTTTTCTTGTCTTATTTTCAATTTTTTAGCTTGTTTTGATTGTGGTTTTTATTTATTTATTTGTGATTATTTTTCTAGTTGTTTTTTGTGGTTGTTTTTTCAATTTTTTTGTTTTTCATTTTCAGTTTTTTGAACTTGTTTTATAGTAATTTTCTGGTTATTTTTTGAATTGTTGTCATGGTTGTTTGGAAAAAAAATGCTTTACAAAAGAAAATATTAAGTAAAAAAGTAAATAAATAAAAATAAAAACGTAAAGAAAAAAAAGAGAAAAAAGAACCATAAACAACCAAAAAACAATAAAAATAAAAAAAACCAAAATAACAACCACTAAAACAACCAAAAAAACAATTGCTAAAACAATCAGAAAAAAAAACCGCTAAAACAACTAGAAAAACAACCACGAAAACAGTGGTTATTTTTTGGGTTATCTTTATCTTTTTTTTTTCTTGATTCATTTTCAGTTTTTTTAGCTTGTTTTGTGGTTATTTTTCTAGTTGTTTTAATCAACAAAAAAAAAACCAAAAAATGCTATACAAATGAAAAAAAAAAAAGAAAAAAACCACAAACAAACAAAAAAAACCAAAAAAATAATAAATAAATAAATGAGCAGAAAAATAAAAAATAAGGGGATGAATAATAATATCAAATAAAATAGTTATGAAATAATAATAGTAATAATAATAATAATAACAAGAAGAAAAATAAGAACAATAATGAATAATAGTATCAAAATAAAATAGCTATGAAATAATAATAAAAAGAGGAAGAACAAGCACAAAAATAAAGGAAGACCGTAAAAATGAAGAAAAAAAAAAAGGTGAAGATAAAAAGCGCTTAAGTTAAGTGTGAAAAAAAAAACTCACGGAAAGTAAGTATGAAAAAAAGTGGTCAAACGTTAGTGATTTCTGTAATTTTAAAATTACACCACACATGGTTTTTTACTAAAATTTTTAACTCTTCTTCTAAACTCAACTCTAACCAATATAAAATTTACAAAATTAATATATTCATAAAAAAATTTTGCATGTCTTTATTGAAAGAATGCAAACCCATAAATTTTGCAATTAGATGCAAACCCATAAATTTTGCAATTAGATTTTATCTCAGATCTTATAAACCTCCACTTCTCTATCTTCTTTTTTTTATTAATTTTTTTGGTTATTGGAAACTCAATATGTCACAAATTATCAAGAATTGTAATGGATAAGTGTTTTTTATTTGGTTATTAATACTTGGGTGATTGTTGGGTTTTCTTCTTCATCTTCTTATTCTTTTAAGTTGTTTTTTTAGGTTGTTATTTTGTGTTTTTTTGGTTGTTGAAGGGTTTTGTTGTTGTGAGATTGTATGTTATTTTTTGGCTGTTGAAAGGTTGTTTGTAGTTTTTTTGTGTTTGTTTTGGTTGTGAAGATTGTTGTGAGGTTATTTGTTGTTTTTTGGTTGTTGAAGGTTGTTTTGTGGTTGTTGTAGGTTGTTTTGTCAAGTCGTTGTCCATATTATTATTGTTTTGTGGTTGTCTTCTAAATGTTGTCCATTATTTTTTATCGTTTTAAGTTGTTTTTTTCAGATTGTTGTTGCATTGTTTTCGAGTTGTTTATGAGTGTTTTCCTTACGTTTTCTATTGATATTGTTGTTTTTTCTATTGATTTCATCCAGATAAATGGTGTATATTAGTTTATTTTGTTACAAAAATATGACCAATGACAACTATGTGGAGTTTTGGTTGAATTGCAGAACTTTTTGGTTATTTATGGAAGTAGAGAGTATAAATTTTTAGTGGTTAATGAAATAGGAGAGAAAATTGTATTTTTTATTGACTTCAAAAAGGACCATATTTTTTAAAAAAAGTTAATTTAAAAAAAAAAAGTTAACCATAAAATTAAAAAGCTTTCCCGTGTTTCAAAAAAAATCCTTTTTAAAACCTTAATTGCTATCTTTAAGGGTCAACGGTACTAAAATCCAAATAATGGATTCAAAAACTACTTGCAAAAAAATAAA
>CATIWK010122125.1:0-15086 GCA_949634005.1 Mallotus japonicus
TATATAAATTTCTATTTTTTGGAAATAATTTACAATATTTATTTTATCAAAATTATTTTATCTATATTTATTCTCTAATCTTTTCATTAAATAATTGGTTATATATAAAAATAAAATTAAATGATTGTGTCTTAAAAAAAAAATTAAATGATTGTGTCTTAAAAAAAATCTAATAAACACTATATATATATATATATATATATATTAAAATACGGTTCAGAACCGTTGAACCGACGGTTCCGGTTCGGAACCGCCGGTTTACGGTTCAAAAAATTTTGAACAGAGCTGGAACCGGAAACAGTACGGTTCAGGTTACGGTTCAACCCGGTTTCGGGCCGGTTCAAGTTCTGAACCGGCCCATGGCCACCCCTACTCTCCATGGCGATCCTATGGCTTGAACAAAAGCCGGCTTCATCGGTATTAGATCTTACGAAATCTCGTTTGATTTTCTTATTACTGCGATCGAGGAGATCTACCTCCTCTTGGGACTGGCCTTCTGGGTTATCAGAGCTAATTGCCTATATATTGTTCATGCCCACTTGACTTAGTTGCAAAATAAAGATTATGAAAAGTTGACACATGGTGTGTGGCTCTTTTCTCCAATAAATGACTTCTCTCTTTCCAGCACAAGGGTTATAATAGTCTTTTCAGTGTCATTGACTTTTTCTAGCCAAATTTTTTTAGCTAGATTCTATCCCGGAAGTTTTGTTGTTAATTTAATAAGACAAAAGCTCAATTTGACCTTGAACTTTGAAGCTATGTCCAAATTAGCACAATTTTAACTTTTTGGCCAAATTTATACAAACATAAAGATTTCAAACTAATTGAACATTATTTCAGACAATTTAAAGAAAAATATATGATTAATTCTTTTTTTTAACATTTGATAGAGTCAAAGAAAATGTACTAAAATAATTTACATCAATTCAACTACCAAATTATTCTATAATTTTAATATTCACTAAAATAATTTACATCAATTCAGCTACAGAGTTGTTCTATAATCTTTCTAATTGAATTTACTAATCAAATCTAATTACAATATAATTCAAAGGCATATACTAACTCAACTTTCTTTCTTCATTTCTCTCTCTTCTTTTCCTCTCTCTGATGTTCCCTGTTTTCTTCTTCAGTTCTTGGTTAGATTAGGTGATTTTTGGCCAAAAATCACCAAATCTCTTTTATTTTTTTTGTTATAGAATATATTAATATGGTGGATTTGAGTTTATATCTCAAATCTTGTTGAATAATTTATAGTTTTGTAGTGATATTTTGAGTGTCTGTTTATATGGATTTTATGTTGCTAACAACGAAATCACTCTTAAGGAAGTCATTATCCACTAAATCTTGTGACAAAAACTTTCCAAGCAAGAGCTGAAAATTAAATCTCAAGAACTTGGCAAGATACCCTAGTCCTCTGGTTAGTAACCTTGATGATCTTGCAACAGATTCATTTGTCCGTCTGTTTGGGAAGGTGGCTCGATCTACTCCACAAAAGGTGGGAAGTAGTGAAGCTAAGGAAGATGATCTTTCTCTCTACTTAGCTTTTTGTTTTAGGTGTTTCTGCTCATGTAGTAACCTCAATCCAAAGATGTTAGATTTCATCCTCTGATTTTGTTTTCCTCTGGGATCTGATCTTGGTTCCCTTTTTAGGGTGTATATTCTTTGTTTCTTTAATGAAATCAGATTTTCCAAAAAAAAAAAAAACTTTCTTTCTTCATTTTTTCCCATTTTTGTGCTCTTGTTACATTGAAATTTAAATTCTAGCTATACACCCATTAGTCTTCACTATTAATTTTACACAAGTTAATGTTAAAAATATGATGAAAAATTAACACTAAAAATGTGAAATCCATAATTTCTAAACGAAACTTTAACCTTAAATTGAAATATAAATAATATGTACTTAACTTACAACTATAGTAAACAAAACAAAAATTAAATAATTATCCAATATCTGAAGGCTATTCAACTCTCCATTTAAGACAATCCATAACAAAATAGACTTCATTTTCATTATTATTGATAGCACCTAAAGTTACTAATTAAGATTACTGATTTAGGATAAAGAAAATTTTAATGAAATCGTTTAGTTGAAAAAAGATGGCAAGAATTAAAAGGAGGAGAAGAAAAAGAATAACAATACTTAATCATTATTCATAGTTAATTTTTTTGAAAGTAAAATATTATTTGTGCTTGATACAACAATTGATAATCCACTTCGTTCTTTTTTTTTTTTTTTTTTTGCAATTTCAACTGAAATATATTTATAAAAATTATATAATTATAGATTTTTTTATTTTGAAAATATTTATTAAATTTTACTGTTAATAATTGCAATATTAAATTAATTTGATTCTTTTAGTTAAATATTTAATTAGCTCATATTACACTCTCAAAAATTTAGATTTAATTGATTCAAATTTTTAAAATTTGTTATTAATTTGTCTACCAAATTAAAATTATATAAATTTGAGCATAGCTATAAAGTTCAAGGGTCGAATTGAGCTTTTGTCCATTTAAGTTCGGGGTAGATACAATACAAATATACAAGTCACAAATATGATCTGACTGATGGAAAATGATAGTATTGTTGAATTAATTAAAGATTTTTTTTTTTTTTGAACGAATTAATTAAAGATTAATAGTAGGAGAATTGGCGGGTCACCATCTGTGTCGGCCTAAATAGTAAATAACACAGTCATCATATGTAAACCGGACAATCTATGTTCCAAAAAAAAAACCGGACAATCTAGAAACAAAACTACGTACGAATATTGTTTGAGCATATTCCAATTTGGCATCTTCATATTTATTATATTATTTATTATTCATATATTTAAATAAATTAATTATTAATCTTAAATGAAAATAATAATTTTTATTTTAATTATAATTATTTATATTTATTATAAATAAAATTTATATATTATATATTTAATATCAAATTTTTGTATTTATAACTATAAGTTAGTTTAAAAACTTTTATTTGAATCTATTTATACAAGTTGATTTTTGAATAATTTAAGATTGTTTCAATTATTACAGAAACTTTAATGTTGTTACAGGAACTTTAATATATGAGACTAAACAAAAGTTGAGTTAAAGACCAAATTTAATGTGAATTGAATGTTAAACATGTTATATAAATTTATTTTTTAACTTTTAAATTTTAAGAAATTATAAATCTAGAAATTTAAAAAGTATGTAACTTATTAATTAATCAGCCAATAATTATTATTTTATTATCATTTTAAATACTTATTTTCTTTAATTTTAATGAAAATTAAATGTACGATTTTTCAAAAAAAATTATATTTTATGTATGAAAAAACGAGCTGACAAAGAATACATAAATAAAATTAATAAAAATCAATAAAAATCTTTATATTAATAATAATAATATTATTATTATTAAATAAAATTGCAGGTAATTATAATACATAGCAAAATCTAATTTTAAGAGTGTGATAGAGGAAGGTGATATTTTGAGTGGGATATTATTGAACGACAGGGAGAGGGGGATATCAATTAAGAAATGGAAAACGAGAACTTGGAGTCACAATCAAATAGCTTATTTTTGACAATGTTTAATTGACAAAATTGTCACGATCAACCCAAGTTTCTTGCATAAATTTCCACAAGTTGAATGAAAGAGGAGAGTTTTGAGTATTGGGGTGACCAAAAACAAAAAAATGTGGCAAAGTAAATAGGTGAGATGTGCAGCGCGATTTTGGGTAGCCATAAAACATGCGCGTGGACTCTGTTATCTGCTGCCTGCCAGTGAAGCAAAGGCACCACCTGCTTCGCATTACCCCCAATTATTGATTAATATTGTTATATATACTAAGTAGAGACGTAATCTTCTATTAGTCATTCTTTTTTTTTTTTTTAATTTTCTCTTTCGAAATATAATGATAATACGCCCATATGTCAAAAGTTGAATCATCTAATGACATGATATTATGTTTTAATATATGTACAAATTAAGAGTTAGATTCTTGATTTTCTCTTAGTTAATAATAATAAAAATATAAAACAATTATTATTATTACTACGCCAATATACATACCACCAAGCATATGGTGTCACTGCCTAACAATCTGCAATTTTTTAATGGTGGATGAAAGCAATAATAGATGAATTACATCTACTTGAAAATCTAAATGCACTTGCTCTAATAGCTCGAGTTTTTTACATGGCATTGAATTCCAAAAATTAGTTAAAACGATTTGGTCATAAACATTTTGGCTGTAATTCAAATTTGATCGTTTGAAGCTGATAACAAGAGAAAACATATATAGTTTTAGAAAAATTTGAACTCTACCAATTTATATCTACACTTACGGGTGTGTAGAACTCGATTAGTCTGAATATTTCAATCTGAACTGAACTGATATTTTTGCTCCGGTGCAATCAATTTCAGGAACCAACTTCGGGTCGAATTAATCGGCCTATTTTCAATCAAATTTGAAAGGTAGTTCGAAGGAGGTTGGCTTCCATCGAACGTCTGAAATATTCAATCTCATTTTCTCGTCGTCTCCTATCCTTTCTTGATCCTTTTGTTCTTTGAACTCTCCCCTCTACCTCTCAACCTAACCTTAACCCTAACTTAGCAACCTTAATTCCCAATTTTCTCGCCTCTCTCTTGTCATCGGTAATCCTAATATATGATAATCTCATGGTGGAAGCATATTTGTAAACTATTTTAATAATCTCTCAACCTCCTCAAGTCTTTGTTAATGGAATTTATCTTTGTTCTTCATTGTGTTATGAACTTATCATAGTTTCATACTTCTTTTATTATTTTTTTTCTTCAAATAATAGAAGTAGAAACCTATTTAAAACCACTAATAACATAAAAACTATATTTTTGATGTGTTTATGATTATAATGGTCATACGTGTATCTTCGTGTCAGATAATGATCATGCATGTGAAGACACATGATGTATCTTCTTATTTTTAGGGCTTTTATGTTTGGCTCGAGGATTTGACAATTTGTGGTGTTGAAGTCTTTGTGATGAATTTTCTTTTTTAAAATTGGTCTTCAAATCTCATGTATGGAAATGCCTTGATTGGAAGCACTGTACCCCTTCGTGGGTCGACCCGGTGCGAGCGGGGATTAGTCTGGATGTGGTATGAGCTTAAAGATGCCTCCCATAGTTGGGGCCTATCCAGGACACCTCATGGACATACAAAAAAAAAACTAGTGTTTTTTGTGTTTAATTAATTATTTTTGTTTATTTTTCGGTGATTTTCTTGTTTAAAATTGAAATTTCAATTTTAAATAATTTTGATGTATAAAGTTAGGGTTTTGTTATAATTTTTTTGATTTTTTTTTTGTTAAAGTTCGATTTTTTTAGGGTTTTCTATTTTTGATGATGTATTTTTGTTATCTATGAGTTTAATTGAATTTTTTTTAAAAATCAAAATTACAATTAGTGTTTTTAATTTTAAGAAGCACTATTAATTAGTGTATTATGGTTTTGATGATGTATTTCTGCTTGCTAATGTTTAAGTTTCTTTGACTCTTTCTTTATTCAGTTGATACATTCAACTAAATTAAAAGTATAGACAGTGGAAGCTCTTTGTTCTCGTGTCACTTTTGGTTTTGAGTTGGACATCAATATATAGAGGTCTAAAACTTAAAAATTTGTTGGTAATAATTCCTGAGCCTCAATTTGTGTTTATATTATTTTGTTATTGAGACTTGAGAATGACACTGTCTAATATTTACATATGTATGTTGTTTTATAGATGGAAACTAGCAGTGGCAATGATGATGATGTTACTGCTTATAATGAGGTAGAAGCATAAAAGACAGTCACTAAGCAAATAGAGAGTGGAGGCTCTAAGAAAAGAAAAGAGATCGATTCCAAAAGCTTAGTTTGGGATTATTTCAAGAGGATAAAAGATAATTCAAGGCTTATTATACAAGGTAGATGTCTGTATTGTGCTAAAGTGTTTAATACTCATCCAAAAAGGCATGGCATATCATCATTGCAAAATTATATTATTACTTGCATGAAATCCTTAAAGCAAGGGCAATAGGTAATGATTTTGTTACTCATTTTTATAAGTTGGTAAATCCCTAATTTTTTTCAGTTTGTCTTATAAAAGGGAGTTAGCTTATCAACCCATTTTTTCCACTTGACATAACATTTATGCTAGAATTTCATTTTTCCTAATACTATATGAGGTTCGGTGGAAGAATTAAGTAACAAGTTCTTGCCTGATGAGGACTGGAAATCTGGTGGTAATGATCCTTTGAAGTGATAGGTCTAACTATAACTATAATCTAAGTATGTGCTGGTGGAGTAATCTTTGAGGCTCCCTACATATAAAACAAAAATGAAATGAGCTTAAGCGAAGGAAGGGTTAATTTGCCTTTAGGAACATACATGGAAGCCATGGGAGCAGAGTCCTAGTTTGCTTCACCTATTACTAATTAGGTGAAGTTGGTTGGTAGATGAGCAGAAAACAAGGAGGACAAGCTGATTCTAACAGTGGTGAAGAGGTCATCATCGCTGATAAACCCATGCAATAAGTGACCAATAAAGGTGAAGAGAAAGATATTCCAATCATTATAGGAAACACTAGAGATACAAACAAAGGTGCTATTGACATGGTGATTAGCAAGAAAGCAGTAAAGGACCCAGTCATAAAGTGAGTGCTGTCAAAGAAGTTAACTAGGAGATGAGATTGTGATTCCCGCTTTCGATATGTTGATTTTGGCAGTGGTGGTTAACATAAGGCTTGGAGGTGCTGCACATATTGACATAATGGTGGAGGCTTAGGCCAAAGAAGAAGCTAATGATGAACCAGTCAAAATAGTGATATTTCCATCTAAACAAAAATAAATAACATAAAAGAAAACTATGATTGAGGAATAAAAATCAAACCTTATAAAGAAGCTAATGATATGATCAGAGTTATGGATTGAGCTTGAGAAGAGGAAATGGTAATGACATTGACCACGTGAGACGTAAATTGATATGGACCATATAATCTTATAGTACATGGAGTGAATAGACAGTGACAAAAGGGTTAATGTGCGTAACTATGCTTCCATAGGCCATGACTTTTGACTCCGGATGAGTTAGGACCCACAACATATCAAATTGAAGCTTATTCAAAGATCTATATGGAGAATCAAGTTCACCAGTCATGACCCATTTTCAGGCCTAAATTCGACAGTTAAAAGCTTCTTTTTGTGCTTCAAAGTTTTGTGTTCATTTTTTTAATTATTTTAGTATTTTGTTTTGCCTTTTTGCCCTTTTCTTTTTATGGTTTTTCTTAAGCACTATTTATTCATTTTGTTATATTTGAAAGACAGCTTTTGACAATTTTAATACAGAACTTTATTTTTCCAAGTTTTGGTATTCGTATGAATCAACGGAATTGATGCCTATTTTTTAGTATTTTTGAATCAACAGATTATAAAAGGTTGAATATTTGGTATTCTTTTTAAATCAATAGATTTTCAACATTTTTTCTATTTTCTATAACCTTCCGCTACGTCATAAATGCAGTGCAAAAAGAAGAAAGTAGTGCTACAAACTAAGTGTAACTAGTTGTGAGATTGGTGTGCGAAATCCGCAATCATGCAAGTAGTAAATCAAAGATCGTCCCATAGAGATTGGAAAATTGGTTATTGTATTGTTCAAAGTGTTTATTTGTTTAGACATCAAAATTGTCTTTGGTCACAATTTAAGCTAAGCAATCTAAATCTAATTAAATACTAGAGTTCTTACTTTCAATTCAACCTTTCTAAAGATTCATTAAATTTTCAAGTCAATCTTAAACCTAGTTCATTTTATAAGCATCATTAGAACTATGAATCTTCCTCTCTAACAAATCTATAATTAATTGAATATAAGTAGTACTTAATTTTATAGCTCTCACTAATTAAGTGTTTGTTATACTCAATTTCAGCTCAGCTTCCAAACAAAATTAATTGTCTAAGTGTCTCTCAACTAAATAAATAATTAATAGGTTATTGCTCTATCTCAATGAAACCTATTTCTCAATCAAATTCCAATGTCTAAATTCAATCATAGGGTGATCAATCCAATGAATACATTAAGTATAATAAAAACCAATGAATTTTATTTATTGATTTAGATTTAATTCTATTAACGACATGGTTGAATTGAGATAAGAAACCTAACTAGAAATCTAGCCACACATATTGATTAAGAGAGAATATGATGAATAAAGAAAGAATCCAATCATTATTGCTGAATTGAAATTGATAATAACAATAGAAATAAGATAAGAAAACCCCCTTTTCTGCTTAACCAAGCTGAAATGAAGGTATTGAGTTCTTAATCTTCATCCACCAACTCTTCACAATCAATAATAAAACTAAGGAATTCTAGCTTTTTATTCTAACAATGATGAAAGAAAAATGATAAAAATTAACCACTGTTCTTTTTGGTGGCTTTGCACCCTTTTTCAAAATCTAGCTTCTAGCTCTGATTCAAAATATTAACAGAAGATCTTGTCATCTCCAAGAATCAAGAATTTAAAAATTTAAATTTTGAAAAGCTATTACTAATGCATGGTCGTGCACACCCTAACGCATGGTCGTGTGTCCCTTTCATCAACTCAGGCATGTGCGCACGGCTGTGTGTCTCCGCCATGAATCAGACATGGCTGTGCATGTCTCCTTGCATGGCTTTGCAACATCTTTAGCTCTTGACAATTGATTTTTCTTCATGAATTACACTTCCTTTGACCTCATAACCATTGACTTTATATGTGTAAATCCTTCCACACTTTCTAATGCATCCTGAGGGTTAGAAATAAACAAAATTGAACCTACATAACTTAAAATTAACAAAAACTATAAAACTTAACAAAATTACTAAAACTACATAAAAACCTTATAAAAGAACTAAAAATGCATTTATAAGAATTCTAATCCTACCCAATTGAGTGTTCAAAATATAATGTTTTTCACATTTATCAAGGGTAGAGATTTGATGATAAAGGAATTGATGTTGAAAGGGGGATTTGGATTAAAGAAAGCTCAATTGGGTTTGAATTGCTTGTTGATACAGGAGTTGCCATCGTGATTTGAGAGTGAGTGATAATTTTTTGGCACAAAAAATCAAATAAATCGTTAAAAGAATTTTGGATATTTTAAAATGATTAGAATGGAGCTATTTTTGGGTTTGATATAGGAATATGGAATCTCTTTTGATGAAGGATTAGCAATCCCTAAAACATAAATCTTAGCTAGAGCATAAATTTGAATTCCCAAAGGAATTGGAGAATTGTGGCGCTTTGTTTTTTGTTTCTCTTTCTTCCAGTTTTGATAGTCAGAATTAGAGTAAAGAATTTTAGGTCTCACCATATTGAATGCAGGAGATAATTTTTTTTCTTATGCATATAAATGGCTGTAAAATAGGCTTTACAACGATGTATATGCATAGGGTATTTGTTTGGACTTAAAATATGCTTAGTTAAAGCCCACAAATATTTACTATCCCAAGACCCAATTATATGAGTGATTAATTAATTAATTAAATTAATTAGTTAGTTACTGAAAGAAGGAAGTGGAGTTTTGAATAGAACCTGATTTAGTGGTACCAAAAGACAGTTAGCAAACAGAGGATAAAGAGAGCTCTTCCTACAGAACAACAAGAGCCAATCATCCAACATAAAACAACTAAAGACAATTTCAATCAACAACAATCATCAACAATTTAGTTTTTTTTGTTTCAATTCCTATTTCTATTTCCAGTTCATGTTTTTATATATTCAAATTTTAGTCCTTTTAATAGAGTTCCATAGTGCTTTACAATTTTTCAAATCTCCATTTTAGTTCTGCCCAAGTTTTTAGTTTTTTATTTACATTTCTTTGTTGGTATTTTCAATATTAAATTTAGTTATCTCACTCACAATAGCTAGTTTCAAGATTCTGTAGGTTTTAAGTCCATTAATCTATATTCAGTCGTTTAATTAGTAATCAAATTGAGTTGATAAATCTCAAATCATCTGACAAGCTTAAAAAATCACTAAACAAAGGTCAGAGACAAACAATATGATATTACTTAAACTTTTATGCTATAAAGACATAGTTGGAAGCTTTACTTGTTTCAACAAATATTTTTTTATAAGGTAATTTTTTTACTCTTATAAAATATATTTAAAATTCTATTTGTACATGATAACTGTGTTTCGCTAAAAAATATTAAATTTATTTTGCCATTTTTTTTACAGAACAATGAGTCTAGTAACTATTGTTCTTGACATTTTTTTTTTGAACAAAAACTATTGTTCTTGACATTAAGTACAATGATATGAAAATATTAAATTAACTTTGATAGTTTGTTACGATTTTCTTTTCAACAACATGAATTTTTTCAACATTATACCGCTATAAAAATCACGAAAAATAAAAAGAACTTTAAGATCAAGTTTAGTTTTATTTTCTTTGTCACAAACATGTTCCGAAGATCCTATTCTAATTGAGTAATTTTTTATTATTATTATACACATTAATTTTTTTTTCCTAAAAGAACACATAACCCATAAGTGGGTCAAACCCATAAGTGTAGAGGCAACGAAAGGCCCATGATTTTTTTGGGTCTGAAGCCGCCGATTTTATTTTTCTTCTACACTTCGCTCGAATTATGGAGAGGTTTCACGAATTTCTTTTCTATAAGCTGTCTTCTTTATATATTGCAATCTCTTCACTGCGTGCCTTTTCTGTTTATCACAGCTTTTGTTAAAAGTTTCAAATTTTTCCCCTGATTTATTTATCATCAATCATTGAACATGGCGAAAGACGGACCCAATTGGGAAGGGTTGCTGAAGTGGAGCCTCGCTCATTCTGATGGGACTGGTTCATCACGCAATCTTAGGTAATAATAAAGATTGTTTTTCTTTATTTCTTGTTTATTATGTTCTTTAAATTGTGTGAAATTGAAAAAAAAAAACTGAAGCTTTATTGTATCACATTTATTGGGTATGTAGTGTTTGTGTAGATTAATTAGTTTATTTTGTTAATTGGTGGGTTTGGAGTGTGTTTGATGAGTAATTTTATTTGGGATTTGAATGTGATGTAGTGAGGAGGATAGAAAATGGTTCATGGAAGCTATGCAAGCGCAGACTGTTGATGTGATTAAGCGTATGAAGGAGATAACTCTTGTTATGCAAGCTCCAGAGCATGTCTTGGAGGCTCAAGGTGTCACTCCTTCTGATATTGAAGGTACTGCTGCTTTTATAATTTCAATCCTGGGTATTTCTTGGAATTATCTGATTTATTTTTCTTAATTTTTTAAAATTTTAAATTAAATAAAAGTTCTGGAAAAGTGCTGATTGAGTCTGAACTTGATTTTTGTTTTCACAGATTTGTTGGATGAATTACAAGAGCATGTTGAATCTATTGACATGGCAAATGGTGAGTTTCCCATATTCAAATTTGCTGATGTTCGGTATATATTAGTGTAGTTCTTTGTATGTTGAAATTTCAAGATCATTATTTTTGACGTTTTGGCCATAATGGAAAATAATAAGCTTGATAATCTGTAATTAGTCTCTTCCTGCTGTTGTGATGTAGGAGTTGCAATAGGATTTACACCTTGATATTTTCTATTGCAGTATGTTGTTATAAATGTATTGAGTTTATTATATCTGCAGCTAAACACATGCTTTTAATATAACGATTAGATATTATTATGCATATGGTGAAGTCTTTCTTTCCCAAGTCTTGACTGTTATTTGCTTGGCCTCAGATACTAATAAATTTGTTATTTAATTTTCTGGAAGAATTTTCCTAAGCTTTTTGATTAATTGTGTCTTTTTTTTTTGGACAGATCTTCATTCAATTGGTGGTTTAGTTCCTCTCCTTGGTTACCTGAAGAATTCCCATGCCAACATTAGGGCAAAGGCTGCTGAAGTTGTAACCACTATTGTCCAGAATAATCCCCGTAGTCAGCAATTAGTTATGGAAGCAAATGGCTTGGAACCTCTTCTCTCTAATTTCTCATCAGACCCAGATGAGACTGTTCGGACCAAAGCACTCGGTGCAATATCCTGTAAGTACTGCTTTTTGTTGTGTGTCAATCATTGTTATCTACTTTTGATGGCTTGTGAATTTGTTCTGTGAGCCCTGCTTTCCTGGTTTGCACCATAGATACTTACTTGAGATATATTGTTTGTGATTCTTAGCTTTAATCAGGCACAACAAGCTAGGGATTGCTGCATTTCGTCTAGCAAATGGTTATGCAGCCCTGAGAAATGCTTTGGGCTCAGAGAATGTGAGATTCCAAAGGTATTACTCAAAAAAATAGCTTGCTCTGCTTCCATTGTTTTTATTGTCACTTCCTTTCTTGGGTGATAATTTTGTAGTTTTTTATAAGTGTTAAACAATGCCGTTTATAAACTATATTTAACTTATTGGTAATTGAAATAACTTTCTTACAAAGTTGACTTGTTTTCTTTCCAGGAAAGCTCTCAACTTGATCCATTACCTTCTGCATGAGAATAGCTCAGATTGCAACATAGTTACTGAGCTAGGTTTTCCACGCATAATGTTGCACCTTGCATCAAGTGAAGATGCTGATGTGCGAGAAGCTGCTCTTCGGGCCCTTCTTGAGCTTGCTCGAGACAAGACATGTGAAAATGGCAGTAGATTAGATGAAGAAGATGGGAAATTGAAGAAGCTACTTGAAGATCGAATCAAGGGCTTCAGCTTGATGTCACCTGAGGATCTTGGGGCAGCTAGAGAGGAGAGGCAGCTGGTAGATTCCCTCTGGAGTGCCTATTACAACGAGCCATCATCCCTAGGCGAGAAGGGTCTTCTTGTTCTCCCTGGAGAAGATTCCTTGCCCCCTGATGTTGCTAGCAAGCATTTTGAACCTCCTCTTAGAGCATGGGCAGCAAATCCAAATACCGCTAAGGATTCCAGTACTGAAAAGAAACAACCTCCTTTATTATTAGGATTGGGTGGTCCGCCAGCAGCTGCAAATGCCCAGGAAACTTCAAATGCTGAAGTCCATACCAATGAGCGGAAGAGTGATTCCAGATAAAGTATTTATGTAGCTCAGGCAGTTTGTATGCCTGTCACAGAAGATCAAGAATAGTGTACCAAAATGATATCTTGTAGTGTATTATAGATTTGAATCTGCAATGCCTGCATGTTTTAGGCTGTTTGTTTGTACATTTTAAATATTTTTTCCCCTGCATCAAGATGATGATATTAATAGTTCCTAGTAGTTCAAAATCATTCCTGTGAACTGAAATATATGCAACTGATTGGTGTATTGAACATGAGATCTGCAAGTGCCCATATCGATTTATCACAAAACATGGGCAAGATAGACTGGTTTATTGTCTAAACTACAGCTTAGTTTTGATATAAGAGTGCCATCTGTGTTTACACACCGCCATTAATTTTCTGCTTCATGGCCTCAACTTGTTGGTCATCCTGTGGCACCCTTAGTATATTCTCTTTGCTGCAGCTAGATTTGTAGAATTCTGCAATACTTGGTTGTTTCAAACGTTAGTAGAACAACGTAGTATTATCTGTGCTTGCTGAGATGCATGATTTACTAGTGGTGGCTAAAAGAAACTCTTCGAGTACATTAGGAGTTTTTTGTGACAGGGAACAATATACACCTCCATAAACAAAAAGCCTACATATATATATATACAAGAAGCCTATTGTATATTATGGAACATTGTTAGAGAACATCTATATTTACATAAATATAGATGTTCAAGATAATTAAAATTGTTAATTTTAGAGATTAAAAAAAAACACTGTAATTACTAAAGAATGTTGATATTGACTAGTGTCATTCGAACAGAATGCCTTCAAAATTAAGCATGTTTATATTGTTAATTTTGTCATTTAATATGTAGAGATAAATTTAAAATATTTTATGTATTCATCTACATTAAGATTATATTTTAGTTTTCATTTATTTTGTTATCATTCACATTATATTTTAGTTTTCATTTATTTTGTTATCATTCACACCCATATCCTTAGTTGAAGTCAATAAATTGGAGTTTGAAGAGAAGCTTTTCCCCCAAATGGCCCAGATTTTGTTATGTGGGTAAGACACCTTATTGGAGTTGTTAATGTTGTCATCTTCCTTAAAGTACTTGAGCGATTACTATGAAGATTCGGAATCAATACATACCATACATATTCCCTAGATTATAAAAAGGAAACAAGCAGCTATAACTTTATCCCATTCTATTTATAAAATTGAACATAACTGCTGAAACATCATCATAACAGTCACAGGCTGCAAGAAGACTATTTGCCATAATTGACATCTAATCACAAACCACAAGACCAAACCAACATAGCTCCACTTCATCAAGAAATCGAATGATAGCTTTGTTTGTCATTGAGGAGGGCAGAAAGTGATAACATACCGAGAAGCCCTGCATTTGTTAAGGCTAGTAGAGTCATCAAAAGCATAACTATAAGCCTTGGGGCAAATTGCCTTAAACAAATGAGCAAAAAGGGTAGGCTTGCAAGTCTTTGGATTAGCAAATTCCCCTGTGCAGCAATACTTAGCCGATTGCATTGCCAAACAAGCACTTTTGCACCCAACTATCTTACCATCTTTTATAACTTCAAGTGCAGATGGGCAACAAACGTTCAAATCAACCTCACATGATGCTACTCCACATCCAATTCCCCCGCCAACTGGTTTCATTGAAACAGGCAGATTAAACCCATCAACCAAGCTAACATCATAAAAATGTAATGGAGAAGTGGAAGATCCAAGGGTCATTTCGACCACAGTAGCTGGTGGTGCACCTCCAGTTCCCTGGCACTGAAGTAAGCCAGCACAATCACCTGTGTCACATGAACCTTTTCCAGTGTTATCAAAGGAACATCCTTGCCTACCCCATACTCTTCCTGACCATTTATTTGGCAAATCAAGAACTACTTCCTCTCCACTGCCAAGGTGAAAACCACCATCTTTTAAGGTAGGGTGACTGGCACCTCCAAGCACTCCAGGCCATATGCTCTCATTGCAGTTGTTAACAATAATAAGCTGTTCTCCATCTGCAACCAAGAAACGTTCAAGAAAATTAAATCATACC
>CATIWK010122179.1:0-10053 GCA_949634005.1 Mallotus japonicus
TGACAATTCAAGGTCTTCTAAGAGGTTATCTCATTTCCTTCATTTGCTCTATTTGCTAGCCCATTTGATGAGATTTTTCGACCACTTGGAGACATGGTTCTTGAATTTTTAAGAACGTATATATGCTAGAAAGAAAGAAGGGGAAGATGAAAAGCTTTTATTTTGGTTACGTGATGGTAAGCTAACAAGTGGATGAGAACAGTGGCTGTGATGCAAGGGAAGATTGTTGCCTTGGAATTGTTGAACTATCACTAAACTTGTCTTTCTCAGTGATCGGTACCTGTTTATTTGCGCATTCAGCACTTGGTCGGAGCTCAAGCAGCTGCACAAATGGGATGGAAAGAGAGGCTCTTTATGCATGTTCTCATTGGGTATGGCATAATGCTAAGACCAGTTTTATTTTTGTTCATTGCTGCTTATAGTATAAGTTTGTTGTGATTTTTTAGTTTGATTAATTTATAGAGTAATGTTGATTCAATTACAGAAGAAAATGAAATTCTTGTTATGATTTTGCATTCTGCTCACCAACTGTTCGACATAATGAAAAATAAAAAATTTTCTTTATTTTTCAATATTTTTGGATTAATCTTGTAGCTGTTTATCTTTTTTTTTTCTTTAACTATTGCTATTTTGTGAATTTTGATGGTGATCGTGTGAGATAATGATGGATACTTGGTGGAGAAGTATGGTGGCTTTGGTGTTCCATGAAGGTTGCAGGTGGTGGATGTGTAGATTGGGTGACGAGAAGAGAGGGATTAGGGTTTTGGTTTCTGAAAATTTTTGTGATTTCAAATTTAATTTGTTTGGTGATTTTAGATCTGGAAATGAATTTAATTTGTTTGATGGAGTGAATTTGAGTTATTTAATTTGTTTGATGGAGTTAATTTAGAAGAAAGAGAAGAGAGCAATGGTGGGAAGAAGAGAGCTGAGGTCTGCAATGGTGTTCTTACTTGTTTATAGGTCTACAATGGTGGAAAGCAGAGGCATTCCATATTTGCCAACGTGTTCTGGAACGGAGAAGAGAGTAGAGAGTAAAGGTGTTCTTTCTTTTTTTTTTTTTTTGAAGGAGAGAGATGGTTGCCAACGTGGCAACATACAGGGCCCATGTGGCCTAAAGTTACTTTTTGAAATTTATTTTGCCACTTCAGCATCCACATTTGCCACGTCAGCTTTTCCGGTGCTGATTTCAAAGGAAATCATCTATAGGGACATCTTTGTTAATGAAATTAAAATTGAGGGATTTTTTGTGAGTCCAATTGATTGTTTGAGACTTTATTAGGAAAGGGGTAATACTATAGGGACTGTGAGTGTAAATAACCCTGTATTATGCCATAAATTAATTTAATCTCTTTTTAAAAGAGTCATTCTTCAGTACAAATATGTGTATCAATACAAATGCATTTATAACCATTAGATCAGCACTTATTTAATCCTAACCATTGATATATATTATGAGTATTCGTACACAAGAATAATCAGTGGTTATAATTTAATAAAAATTAATCTAACGGTTATAATTTTATTTTTATATATACAAACATTTGTACCGTAGTAAAAGCCTGAAGAATTTAGGAGTAATATTAAAAAAAAAATTCCACTCAATTTAAAATTTTAAAAAATCTTCAAGCAATATGGGGCTATTAACTCCGAAAGAAAACGACGACGTTCTGAACCTGTTAAACCCTAGAAAAACCTGACTTTCTTCAAAACCAAAAGCTCTCGCTCTGATTCAATCATGGCGATGGAGTTCTTCGATCTAAACATACCGTACGAAACCTTCCAATCCTCTAAAAAAACACGAATAAAGCTAGTGATCAAAGCAATGGAACTAGGCTACACAGGAATCGCTTACAACCGTACGTTCAAAGGCGTAATGTCCGATCATGACCGTTGCTCAATCTCTCCGTTCTCTCTTTCCTCTCTTCTCAATCTCGCCCCTTCTCTTTCTTCCTCCGTCAATTTCCACCGCGACCTCCTCAATGTCCCACGCTCCTCCCCTTTCCGTCAGTACACGCGCTTGACGGTTTGCGTTGAGAATCCCGCTCAATGCCAAGTGCTTAATAGTGGAAATCCGATTCTGAAGAGCTATGATTTGGTCGCTGTCAGACCTCTTAATCAAGCTGCCTTCGATTTCGCCTGTGAAAAATCTGAGGTAAATTGAATAATTAGGGTCGTTACTTTGATTTTTGAATTGAAAGTATGAATTTTTATTGAGTTTAATGGATTGTATAGGTGGATATGATTGCTATTAATTTCGTGGAGAAGTTGCCATTTCGGTTAAAGTTGCCTATGATTAAAGCTGCTATGGAGGTTTGTTTGGTTGTTATTGCTTTTGGAATGTGTTTGTTTTGGTGGGTTTAATGTGTTCTTTTTCTAAATACAGCGCGGAATTTATTTTGAAATTAATTATTCTGGTCTTACTGTGGATGTTCAAGTCAGGAGGCAAATGATATCAAACGCTAAGGTAAGATTTTCAGATATAGTTTTGAAATGCAACTGCATTATGGTTTTGCTAAGTTCTACATTGTGGATTATATGCTCACACAAGTTTTTTTTAGACGAGTAAAGCTTGTACTGGATGATAATAATGGTCTTGTAAATTTATATGTTTGATACATTGGTGCTTCTTTAAAGGTCATTATGTGATGTTTGTATGTCTTGCTTAAACAGTGTGTCCTTGGGGAGTAATAGGTTTGTTCTGTTATATTTCTTCATGAAGTTGAAGTATCCATTTCTCAAGTCAAAACAATGAGCCCTGGTTTTCTGGAATCGAATGAATGTTAAAATTGTGATTATGAATTAAGATGTTGGAGCTACAAAAAGTTACCATTCTCGCTTTCACAGAGTCATCATGTGGATACAAAAATGACTTTCTTTATATGATAATACTTATTTCTCTTCTCCCTCAGCTGAAATTATGAATGCATCTTCCAAGTTTTTGTCTGAACTACACTTCGCGTGACTTTCAGTTACTGGTGGATTGGACTCGAGGAAGGAATCTCATTTTTTCAAGTGCTGCTCCTTCTGTAAATGAACTTAGAGGGCCACACGATGTTGCAAATTTATCCTCTTTGCTTGGGCTGTCAATGGAACGAGCTAAAGCAGCTATTTCCAAGAACTGTAGGTACAAGAAATCACTTAAAGCAAAAAATATTTGGTTGTACAACTACACTAACACTATGTTTGGATGCAATGAATTTGAGTATAAATTTGGATTTCAATCAAATCTCTTGTTTGGGGAACTATAAGAATTTGAAACAAATATATGATAGCTCATTTAATGATGATTTGAAATAACACCTAATTATATGTTATTTGAAATCCTTATGTTTTCAAATTCAATATTTGAAATCCAAGATTTCAAATTAAATGCTTTCATTCAAACACAATGTTAACTAATGTAAGTAGTTTTTGCAAATGTCGTGCAGGAATCTTATAGCTAATGCCTTGAGAAAAAAGCACTTTTACAAGGAGACTATTAGAGTTGAACCAATACCATTGGATGGAAAATCTGATCCCAATGAACCCTTGTCTGTGGACTGGCTTAAATGGGATCCAATCTCCAGCGGTGAAGGGGATTTGCAGCTGGAGGATATCGCAAAGTCTTTTTCTGCCACCAGTAGAGTATCCAGTTATGTTAAAGCCATTGATTTCACTTCAGTTATTGACAGCATTCCATCACATGGTGCAAATATTTTGGCTGCTTCTAAGGCAGTTGAGGTACCATTTAGTGCAACTGAAGCATCTGAAAAATTTGTTGGGCACAATCTTTTTCCTGAAATAAATTGCGATAGTCTGTCCAATTTGCCATCAAAGAATCAGACCCTTGGTCATGAAAGTTCCCAAGAGTTACAATTTCAAAGTGATGCTGCAACAACTGTGGCCAGTCCTGGGGCAGTTAGAGACCCTACAAGCACCACTGAGGAAGAGCCAAAAATTTCAAATGACTCAGATGCAGTGCTTCCTTTGCTTGTAACTGAAAAGCATGATTCGCAAGTACAAAATCTTATTCCTAGCGATTTTAAAACCGTGTTAGCAAATGAAGATGCATTACATCAGACATGTGTTGCAGAAATTGGGTTAACTAGTGCTTGCGCTGTTGATGCTGAAGGAGAAGTTTTATCTGAGAATGCTAATTTGCTGGATCCTGAGATTGAAAAGACTACGAATTCACAAGGTTCTGATGCAGTTTTGGATGCGCAAAATGCTGTGATGGACAGTAACATAGAAGATATGGGTACAAAAGATCAGGAAGATACACCTTTCGTTGAAAAGGTGTTCGTCAGAAAACAACTTAGGGAAACGCAAGATGCTACTATTTCGCTTATGGACTGTGTTCCATTTACATTAAACTTTGGTGAAGATGACTCTTCAGTTGGAAATCAGGAGAACCTGGAGGAGGTTGTTATGGAAGAACAAAAACATGGAGATGCGAATCTTGATATCTCAGAAAAGGTGGCAATGGAAGAGCAAGAGCATGGGGATATGGGAACTGAAAGTGCTCTTGGTCGGGACAATGATTTCAAAGTTAAAGATGATTCCATGGATTCAAACTTTATGCCCTTGAAGGAGGTGACAATGGAGGAAAAAATGCATGAAGAAGCTGATACTGAAAGTAATCATCAAACCATTATCCCATCCTTATCAGGTACCAGTTTAGTCAGTGCTTGCAGAATTGAATGATGTGCTTTGTTAATATTATTTGAGATATTATTCTCAAAAAATGTTTCACATCGTACAATGTTTTCTTGTTATTGAATTGAAGACTAAATTCGGTGTGACTTCAGAGTTTATTTGGTTTGACTCCTTATTCTGATAATTTGTCTGCAACTTCACTCATTTGCCTACTACTAGGCAATTTCTGTGTTATTTTGATTTTGGCTTCTGTGCTATGTCATACTTATATTGTTTAAAGTTATCTCTTCTGATAATACAAATTTGCCTGTTAATAGTGTTGTAAGATTCCATATATTCTGATTTTTGTTTGTTCTTGGGCTATCAGCCTTATGTTCAAAATTTACTTTATTTGTAATATAAATATACTTTTTAGAAAATAATGTAATGAGAGCTGGTTATCCTACTCAGTTGTACATTTTTACTCGAAACTATAACTTACTAGTAATTGAATTGTAACTATCCTCATTTTTGCAACTGAATGTTGTCTTCATTCTCAAGTTCATTTGGCAATAAATTCATATTCCTTTTACTGAGCTCTAAGACTTTATTTTGCATCATCTAGTCTATAGGAGTTGTTCATGTGAATTTTGTCGGTTTTCCCCAAATTTTTCTTTCTTATCAGTGCTGTGCTCAGAAACTTGAAAAGCAGTGTTCTGAGTAGCCTCCCCCCCTCCCCCTTCTTTCTTTTTAATCATTTTTCTGATTATTGCTCTTTTTTTTTTCTTTTATTATTTCAATCACATAACTTGCTCCTCTTTATTTATTGCAGGGAGATCCAAGTCAAAGCAGAGAATACCTCTTTTCTTTCCATTGAAACGTTTGTTAAATCCTATACCTTTTAAAAAGAAATCTAAAAAACCTAAACGCAAGACAAATAAGTAACCAAATTCTGCTCTTCTCCCTCCAAATTCTTCTTGTTTATTGGCAGTGTAAATTGCGAAGTGAGTTTTAGCATCGTGCTTCTCTTTGTAGTTGTATAAGTGGTCATCATTCTTGTTGAATGGTGGATAAATTTTGTCTGACATGTCTTGCAGATGAATCTGCATTTGAAATTAGATATTCATTTATTATGTATTTATTGAATTTTACTTGTGAAGAAAAAGTAAAGAAATTTGTCAGTTTTCTGATTTTTAATCCTGGGAAATGGGAATGATATGCAAACATTCGTTGCTGAAATTCACCATGACACCTAACATCTTTTATTTCTGTTGTAGGCCTTAATTTGACACTAGGTTAGATCTCCCTTCTGTTGATATCTTTTTCTATTCCCTGTTTTTATTTCTACTTCTTTCTGATTTTCATATATTTACCCTTTTTTGTTGAGCATCTGTTAGATTCTCGTGAGCAGCAGGCTGTGGAAAAAACTAGCAGTTTTCATGGATGCTTATATTATATGCTTGTTCCTCCAATGGCTTTGTCTTCATTTTTCTTTTCCCTTTCATGCTAGAGATATGCAATTAACCCAGGCGGAGTATAACCATGGCTATTTCATTTTTCTCTTTTGGGCACTGTTTAGACGGTTAATGATTTAATTCAAACATGGAAAAGTAGTCAACAGCTGCAGGGCAGGTTTGTGACATTGATAGTCCTAGATGGTAGTCTTGCCTTTTGTGCTGACCATACTGTATGAGACATAGGGTCGTACTTCTCCCATATTATATCATCGGACTGGTCATGCTTCTCGCATGTATGTCTTCTTCATTCTGTTCCACCGTAGCTTATGACCTTCCCTATGTCTTGTGGTAATAATTCTTCTGGCATTACGACCTTTACCATAGCAATGCTTTCCATAAATCAAATTATTTCGCATGTTTCATGAACTGGATTTTACTTGACTGGCTTCATTGCTTGTGTGCTCGGATAGAAGTTTTGTATAAGTGTATCACTACGTTATAAAGTATTCTGATTTCAGTTCTTTTCTTTTATAGAGGCGGAATAGAATAATCTGAATGTAAAGTAATGATAATACACGTTTGTATGTGGCATAACAATGTCATTATCATTCTTTTAAAATTCTTTCTGATGTGCATGTTAATCTTATCTTTCTTTTTAGGATGGAAAGACAGTTTTCTGCAAAGTCAAATTCTTTCTCTTCATAGGCCCTCCCTGTTCTTGGCCCCTACAAACTTACTGCTTCTCATGTGCTAGTGTTGATTCATTTTTCTTATACCATTATACCAGCACTTTTGCTGCTTTTTTTAGTTATTTTTGCATTTAAAGTCTTCATATTGTAATTAAAGAGAGCGGCTCCTCAATTCTTTTGCTTAATCAACCACCGCCATCATCATTAATAATGCATTTTCCAAGGTAGTAGGGTTCCATTGAATTTGCAAAATTGACACAGCATCTAGTCAACACAACCATCCAAGTTGATAACTAGTTTTTCATGCTATTCATGCGACTCGACTTTAATTTTTAACATGAAATAGTGAAGCAACAAGGCCTAATCATAGATTACAAATCTTCAATGGAAATACTTGCCTTCTTTCTCTATCTATACTTTTGACAGTTCTATTTATGACAATCTTCCATTTAAATGTAAAAATTGTTCTAGGTTTATTAATCTATATAAATACTAAAATTATAAATCTATTGGCTCAAATACTATACTTTTGAGCTTTTTCTTCAGGAGAATCGACATTCGTCAGAATCAATTTGTATGGAATTGTGTACGCAGTAATATTAAATAGCTGTTGGAAGATTTTTGCCGTACTTGTAGTTATATGGGGATCAAACTAAATTAGTCAAACTTTGGATACCAATAGTCAACCAAAAAGAATTATAAACTTGAATTGCATGAATCTTTTTTTCTTAGTGTATATCAAAAACGTTTAAAGGGTATATATATATGTGTGTGTAAGCAAATATTAGACTAATTAAACTACACTAGTGGCTTGAAAAATGTGGTAATTACTCACTTTAGATCCTAATTAATCATTACTAATGTACGTGACACAATTGTAGCTTAAAGACAAGTATTGATGATTGCATTTGTCTATAGATAGATGATTAGTTTAATAAATCTTTCTTTGCTAAAGGGTCATCCATAAACATAGTGGGAAACCCACCGCCGGCCGACAAAAATCAAAGCGCCGCCCTTCCCACCTCAGTGGCTTCTCTTAAGAGACAATAGCCTTTTTTTTAAAGAGCAACATAAATAGATTCCATGATTATCTTAATTAATTTCTCATCATCAACTAGTAATACTAGTATTAGCATAGCATGAGCAACCAAATGATTAGTACTTAATTAGTTTTTTTTTTTATTGCTTAAAAAAGAGGCCAAATAGACCCTTTTAAAAATAGCAAAATAGATGATGTTTTGCTGTAACATTTCAAGCTACTAATTAAATTGCTTTATGGGATCTTTCAATTGATGAGTGTATAGAGTGAACATAAGAAAGTGCCTTCAACTTGTCAAAGGTTTTGAAATTAGGTAAGAATATAGCATAAGCAAATATGAACATATACAATGATTTATAAGTACTTAAGAAAATTTTATGTTTATTATATTACAAATCTTATCAATAATAAATTTTCAATAGCATTGAATTTATGTATTCAAGATAATAATTTTTTCGACGGAAATTACATATGATAATTTCAAAAACAGAAAAATAACACTCCATTAGACAAATGTTCTACACCTTAAGTAGGTCAATAGTTTAAAGGTCAACTATCTTATAGTGTTGGGACTTGGGAGTTAGGCTTTACCTGCCCCATCTTCCCAGAAATTTCAGTTATACTTCTAAAATATCTAAAACAAAAACCGCAACTTATTGTTGATGTGCAAATCCATTCGAAATTTTTTTATTATTTCAAAGAAAAAAAAGAATTTTTTTGGGGTACATAGAGTAAAAGTATAATTTTCTTTAGTGAAATTACATGCTAGCAGAAGTCAAACTAGATCAACCTAATTAATTGAGGACAAGTGGTGGAATTGAAAGTACACCTTCTATGTTTTTCCATTTTGATGTTTTTCAAAACCCACGTTAAAAAGCTTTTTTTAGTTAATAGAAAGGTTATATAATTTAGGCATCAGTAGGCTGTAGCATAGGGATAGTTCTCCCTTTTTAAATTAGCAATGAAATGTTTCGGACCCTGAATTTCAAGATGCCCTTAAAGAGAAGTTATCACTTATTACTCCTTTACCGGTATAATTTTTTTTTTTAATTATGCATATCATCATTAATTAACAAATATTGAGCTATCAATATCTTTAATATCCAAAACCCATTTCCCAAAATCGAATTAGAGGCTGACTTGTAACAATTCTTGATTTGCCATCTAGGTTTGTGTTGTGGCTGTTGAATCTGTAGCCCTTTTGAGTTCTTTCTTGAAAACAACTTCAATGTCTTCACTCATGATAGGATCATGATCCCACTATTCACAAGCAAAAAAGCTTTGACAAAAACCATATCCCTACCCATAAATTAATATTGTATAATGTGCAATAACTTATAAGCTAATTGCACACCACTTTGCGATGTCTACGGTATTAGACCTAGTAGTTATCTTAAGTGTGCAGAAAGATTAAAAGATCAAATAAAAAAAAATCTAAAAAGTGCAAATTGCTATCATGCTTCCCTAAAAATCTCTCTATCGATGAGACTTGAGTAATTCTCCAATAATTTTATACCTTTAGCCATGATAGTGACTGTTACCTTAACCATTTGCTCCTCTATATATCTTTCTTTCTTGAAGATAATGACTTTGTTATCATCTTTTTTATTACATTGCTTTTTATCACAAGAAATTAGGCACAATTTAATTCCAAAAACCTTATGTGAATCTGCAAGAAAAAAAAATTGGCATGTTTTTTTTATTGTGCACCAAATTTCCAATCAGTAAAATCAGCTGTTAGTAGCTAGGGATTGCTAAATCAACAGGAGTTGAGAAAAGTAAGTTAAAATTTTGAGACATCAATTGTAAGTGTCACATAAAAATCCAATACATATTGACATCATAATGAAATGATTATAGTGGAATCAAAAATAAAAAAACAAACTATATTTACATTCCCCAGCTAGTTCTGGCTACTTAAAGAACACTTGCTTAATAATAATAATAATTATAATTAGAAACAAGCAACTGAAATCACAACTCTAGCTAGGAAACTTAAAGGATGTGACACATGAAGCAAGCTAGCTTCATCTTAATCAAGATCAAGGGATTTAATTAACTGAAAATGCATCCAGCAAATCGATCCAATTATCATCGTAGTCCTCATCTTCCTCCCCACTTACATTATTGCTCCATTGACCTTGAGGATTTTTTTCAATTTCATCATTCCTTGCAAACCGCCCTCTGATGCGTGGCCGGCTGTCGGCCAACGTCTTTCGACAAGCATACTGAAAGTAAAATTAAAAAAAAAAAA
>CATIWK010122319.1:0-19989 GCA_949634005.1 Mallotus japonicus
GTCATTTTTGAATCTATGAAGAACTATATTGAGCCGCTCCTTAAACGATGAAACCTCTCCTACCAACCCAATCGACGAAGCCATCCAACAAGATTTAGCAAATGGACAAGTAACCAGAATATGAAGAAGAGTCTTATTACCTGTGTGACAAACTGGACACATTAGTGGAACCTCCACCCTCCTAACCCAAAGATTGTCTGCTGTTGGAAGAACATTAACAGCCCCACGCCAGACTAGATTTCTCACCTTAGCCGAAATTACCAAACGCCACAGACCCCTCCACATACTTTCATCATCATCCGGAGGCACATTGCAAAGAAGCTTGTAACAAGACTTAACTGAGTAATTACCTCTGGAATCAGGTAACCACTACCATTTATCTTCACGATGACGTAAGCTAAGAGGAATCTTTAATATAAGATCCCTGTCCCTGTCGTTAAACAAGTCAATGATGACGTCCCGATCCCATCTTAATTCCCTAAGCTTCAACAAACAATCCACCATTCTATTTTCGAGAGAAATATCAAAAGAGGAAGTAACATAGCCATTATCCACATCAGGCAACCAAGGATCATGCATTAAAGAAATAGTAGTCCTATTCCCAACATGTAATCTACTACCACAGAGCACCACCTCCTTAGCTGCCTAAATACCAAGCGTAGCTGGGGTTAGAGCGCAATTCAGTATCTCGAAATGATTTCCCCTGAAAATAGCGTGATCTAAAAATCCGTGACACTAGTGACATAGGGTCAGTGAGAAAGCACCAAGCTTGGCATCCCAACATTGCGATATTAAAATCATACAGAGATTTGAACCCAATTCCACCCGAATTCTTAGGACGACACAGAGATTTCCATCTGAGCCAATTAATACCTTTATTGCCATCTCTTTTACCACCCCACCAATAGGAGTTCAACATAGTTTCTAACTCCTTACAGAGATCTTTGGGAAGAAGATAAACATTCATTGAGTAATTCGGCACTGCTTGTGCAACTGTCTTGATCATTATCTCCTTGCCTGCACGTGAGAGCATTTTATTCCGCCAACTACAAACTCGCTGCCATACTTTATCTCTAACAAACTTAAACAACTCATGCTTATTCCACCCAACTATAGATGGAAGGCCGAGATACATATCATGATCAGTTGTACCACGAACTCTAAGAACACCATAGATTTGAGAACAAGCATTATCTTAAGTATTTACGCTGAAAGATACAAAGGATTTATTGAAATTTACCGCTTGACCTGAAGCTTTACCATAAGCAACAAGAGCTTCCTTAATCTGAGTAGCTTCTTCAGTAGTAGCTTTAAAGAAAAGAAAGCAGTCATCAGCAAAAAAGAGATGACTAATTGGGGGAGCTCATCTTGAAACTCGGACTCCATGAAGTAAGCCTGCCCTCTCCTTCACTCTAATTAAGGAACTTAACCCCTCTACACAGATCAAGAACAGATATGGGGATAAAGGATCCCCTTGACGGAGTCCCTTAGTTGGGACAATAGGCCCAAGTTCTTTTCCATCATGAAGCACATTATAGGTAAAACTAGTAACACAAAACATGATCTTTGCAACCCAGTTAACATCAAATCCCATACGAATCATCATCTGTCTAACAAACTCCCATTCAACACGATCGTAGGCTTTTGACATATCTATCTTAAGTGCAGCAAACCCATCTTTCCCTTGTCTTTTTGGTTTCAAAAGTGCATGATCTCAACTGAGATTAATATATTACCTGTGATAGCCCTTCCAGGAACAAACGCACTTTGATATTCGGAAATCATTGAATTAAGCACAAGCTTTAGACGATTAGCAAGCATCTTTGCAATGATTTTATAAATGACATTGCAAATAGCTATAGGCCTTAAATCAGCAATTAACTTCGGATTTTCCTTCTTAGGAATAAGAACAATCGAGGTCTTGTTAAACCCATGCGAAAACTCACCATTTTCAATACAATTCAAACAAATCTCATTGACATCACCACCAACTATGTGCTAGAATTTTTAATAGAAAGCAGGGTTCATACCATCTGGTCCTGGTGATTTATCCGGGTGCATATCCTTCAAAGCGTTTCGAACATCATTAGGTAAAAACGGAGATGTCAGAAGTTGATTTTGATCATCCGAGATAGTAGGCTCCACACATCCCAGAACCTCATCATAGTCACTTCCACCTGACGAAAATAAAGAATTGAAATACCCTGTAATTAACTCATCTAACTCCGCACCTTTGGGACACCAAGAACCATCATCTTTTTTAAGTTTGACAATAGAGTTTTCCTCTTCCGAACTGAAGCAGATGCATGAAAGAAACGTGAATTGACATCACCTTCCCTGAGCCAAAACTGTTTTGATCTTTGTTTCCAAAATACCTTATGACTATTCAATAAGTCATTGAACCTCTTCTTGAGCATATCAAACTCTTGAACAATTGCTTGGTCATGATATCGACACAACAACGCCATACGCCGTTTGTACTCAGAGATGCGATTTTTAAAACCTTTCGCCAAGTGACCACCCCACCTCTGTAAATCAGACCCACATATTGAAATATGTTGCAGAAAAGGTAAACCCGATGACCCCATCCAACTGGATTGAATAATCTCTACACAATCTCTTTCACGCAACCATATATTCTCAAAACGAAATTTCTTAAAACCGTAACTGTGAACCATAGGTCGAGGATCCAAGAAAATAGGTAAATGATCTGAACTAGTGGCCTCCAAAGTACTGACACAAGCCCCTCGAAACATACCGATCCAATTATCCAAAGCAAGAGCCCTATCCAATCTTTCTTCCACCCACCCATCCTTACCTCTAGATTTCTCCCAAGTGAAAGGATAACCAGAAAAACCCAGTCCAGTAAGCCACTCTCTACAACAGCTTGTTGAAATCCTTTAAGCATCCATGTAGGGTGAGGACGACGACCCTTTTTTTCGAAACTGTGAGCAAATCATTAAAATCCCCTATACAGACCCAGGGGAGAGGAGAAGCAGTAGCTAGATGACGAATAAGATGCCAGGAATCACTTCTGCGATGAGCTTCAGGAAAGCCATAGAAACCTGTAATTCGCCACACACCCAAGTTCTCCACCTCAACCTTAACGTCAATAAAATTACTAGCAAAACAAAGAAGAGAAACCTTTGAAGAAGATTTCTAGAAGAAAGCTAAACCACCACTATGGCCCCTTCTATCAACAACAAAGAGCCCATCAAACCTAATTTTACTCTTTAGACTATCCAAACTACTTATAGTACTGATTGTCTCCATAAGAAAAATGAAAGTTGGTTTTGTAGTCTTCACAATGTCCACAAGGACCTGAACTGTCCGTGGGTTAGCCAGCCCACGGTAGTTCTAACTCAAAACACTCATTGAGCTCGGTGGGCCTGGATTCCAGAGCCCACCGCTAATTCATTTTTTGAACTTTCATCATCTTCCATTAGGCCCAAAGAACTCTCCACAATATCTAACCCGTCATGCCTTCTTCTTTTTGTGTCTAAGATAATCAGCCCATCTCTTGTTTCCTCTCTTTCCACAGACACCTCAGCATTAGTAGTATTTATAGCAATCACGTTCTTTCCTTTAGCAGCTACCATTATCTCACCCTTCCTACCTTCCTTATTCAACCCCATAATCTCTCCCACACCTCCAACTTTCTCGGCTTGATTCCCTATATTCATAATGGGAATTATGGCGCCATCAATGGCCATGTCTTCCTGAGAATTAGGAAAATCAGCAACTATCCTTTCTTGCAGCGTCGGACGAGTAGTACGCAGCCACCATGCTCTAGCACCGATTTGAGATCTTCCCACTGTAGCTTGCATCCAAGAACCATAAGGTTTCACAATTTGATTCTTTGGAAAATCGTATCTTTTCTTACAAGAGTTCTCAGCATGTCCAAGTTTACCACAGATATAAAAATACTTCAATCTCTCATACTTGAACTCTATCCACAACCAATCGCCACCAGCTTTCTTGATTTTCATCCTGCGTTTCAAAGCCATACGAACATCAAGTAGAACCCAAACTCGCATGTAGTTCCGCCATAACCCAGTAAAGTTATTCTCATCAGATGCAATAAATTGGCTTACGTAATTGCCAACATTGATCAACACTTTCTCTGATTGCAGACCAATAGGTAAATGATGAATTTGAACCCAAAAAGAGGCATGAAACAAAGGAACCATAAGTGGTTGTTCATCCACTCCCAACCTCTTAACCAACAAAATATGATTATCAAATAACCATGGTCCTGTTTCCTCAACTCGATCTATATCAAGTTCATGGAAGAATTGAAATAAATATAAATTAGGTTGTAGCTCACGAATGCACAATCCTTTCCCCGGACATCATAAGGAAGCCATTTTATCCTTCATGGCCAAGAAGTTGACAGGCTTATCAGTTAGGAAGCGACCCACCAAACACCATCGAAAATCATCCTGATTGCCTTGATCGTTCTCCACTTCACCTTCAACAACCATGCCCCCCTCCTCTTCATCAGCTATAGCTAAGTTCGCATAGCGATCAATGAAACCTTCGACTCCAATATCATTGTTGTTGGCCATTGTACAGAAAAGAAAAAGAAACCAAAATGAGATCACAAACACAAGACTTGCCAGAGGACAAGACAAACTATACTTGTCAGAGGACAAGACAGGAATCAATCCATATTTTGATTTAAATTGCATAATAATCACAATCTTAACTAAAATATCATTTAAGGTATATATACGGTAAAAATGAAAAGTTTAGCGGTCTTAAATGAATTTTGTCTTTTTATTATTATTGGTGAGAAAAAAAGAAATAAAAGAAAAAGGAAAGCAAATTTTAGCATGAATATATTTTCAATTAAAGGCCTATATATTTAAGTGCCCCACATAATTTAATGTGACCGTAAATTTTCACCTTCTTGAAACTACTAACACACTAATATTATTAATGCAATCAAGGGTAGTAGGGGTGTAATCGAGTTGAATCAAATTGACATGTTCCTAAACTCAAGCTCCACTTGACTTTCAAATTTAAAACTCGAACTTCAAACTCGATTGAACTTTTTTTTTTAAATTTAAGCTTGACTCAATTAAATAATTCATAAACTCGAACTCGACTTGATTAATTAAATAAAATTTTAAAAATTTTAAAAATATATATTTAAAAATATTCAAACTCGACTCAAGTTCGAACTTAAGCTCTAACTAGACTCGGTTCGATAAGATATAATTACAATTAAAATAATAGGATAAAATTGTAAATATACACAAGTTCAATTAGGCTCGATTAAGCTCGTGAGCCTATCGAGTCGCATTTAGGAGCTTGAACTCGACTCGAGTAGTTTGAGTTTGAACTCGACTCATCAATAATTGAGTCGATTTTAAATTTTTTCAAGTCAATCCTGAGTAATTCGCAAATCGGCTTGACTCAGTTACACCTCAATAGGGTGGCTAGGGTAGTAATTTACCCAAAACTAATTACATTTTTGGGAAAATTATAATTTCCTCTGTATTTTGACTTATTATATTACTTCATCCCTAACATTTTAAAAAATATTTATTTATTTTTGTACTACTTCATTCCCAACAGAAGGATTAATAAGTCTTAAAGGAATAAAATATAAGGATGAATAAATATTTTTTAAAATATCAAGGATAAAGTAGTGTAATAAGCCAAAATACATGGAAAAATTGCAATTTTCCCTACATTTTTTTTAGATGCTTTATTTTTGTAAATATGTAATTCTCAGACATGGAAAAGTCCAAAATTGAGGGCTCCATACAGATTTTTTTCGTTGGGTTAATGGAGTTGACGTGCGGAGACTTTGAGGCTTCTGAAATTATGAAACCCCGAAGCAAATTACTAGATGCATTGTGATTTATGGTAGGTTTGTTTCTTCAATTGCATCTGTATTAAGAGTAGAAATGGGGAAGAAATCACCTTCACCATTATTGGCTTCACATAATAATAAAAATAAAAATGGATGGTGGATTCGACCCAGTCGACTTGCTATGTTCATCTTTGGTTTCGTCGCCCTCACTTTCTTCATTTTGGACCGCCAAGCTCTCGCTCGAGATCACCAGGTAACCTAAGATAAGCTAAGCAATTTGAATTTATTATTGTTATTGTGTTGATCTTTATTGTGTTTAATGATTATGAAATGGTAATATCAGGTAAAAATTTCAAAATTAAATGAAGAATTAGGACAGTTACAGAGTGAGGTTGAGGATTTAAAGGGGCAACTGAAGATGATTGCGGAGGAAGATGATCCGATTAGTATTGAAAGAAGAGAGAAAGTGAAAGAGGCAATGGTCCATGCATGGACTTGCTACGAGAAGTACGCTTGGGGTCATGATGAGCTCCAGGTCTTCTATTTTATTTTATTTTATCTGTTGTTGTAACTGATTATATCTTGTCAAATATGCTCATTTACATTCGAAGATCATTTAAAGAAGCCTCTAATTTAAGCCAATAGAATGATTTGTTAGAAAAACGTTTGTCTTTATTTCTGTTGTGGTGGTGACTGCTGCATGGGTAGATTAAAATGCTCTCATTTTTTCTTCACAATGAAAGGTAGCTCCATGTCCAGAAAAGATATATCATGATTCTGGTGTAGATATATGATAAAATTGAGGCTTGAATGGACATTACCGGTAAAGTAATACGATAGAAACTCAAAGAATGAGATAAGTGTTTTAGTTTAAGGTCAAGTACTTCGTACGAAAAATTATTTTTTGGGTTAAAGCTTTATGATTTCTAGTTCTTTGTTCATGAAAGTGGAACTGGAATGAAATCTCAGAATTTTATAACGAAACCTCGCTCTGTGGCTATTACGGGGGGTTATGACACTAAAACAACATATTTGATATAACTTGTAAATATACACTATAAAATAAACAATATCTACACTTTTAGCCACATTGCATCCCCGACCTCTTTCCTTGTAGGGCTTTTCCGTCCTGCTTGCAAAGAGAAACACATAAATGAAATTTCCATCTAAGATTTAAAAGTTGGTCCATTCTTAGTCTAGGTGTCAAAATGTATAGGTGATTCTTCTAATGAATTATAGAGTTAAAATTGGTGAAAACCATAATTGTAATGTTTCTTTTTTCAATACAAAATCTGTAAAAGATTTATTCGCGTTGGAAATTTATCATGCAGGTGAAGAGAAGAGATTTATTTTTTCATTAATATTGTGTTCAAATTTCTCTTTGTCTATATGTGTGAGTGTTCTTGCATGTATTCACACATACTTCCTGAACTGGCTATATTCTTCCAACATATTCTAATTAATGTTCTATGGTTTTTAGTTGCCAGTATCTCTACGTCCCTGTTTTCTTTTTTTTCTTTTTTTTTTTAATGTATTTTGCCAGTTATATATCTAAAATCTGTAACTAGTAAGTCAAATCTGATTGTATAACAGCCACAACAAAGAATTGCAGTGATAGCTTTGATGTGAATTCATAATTTTATATTTTTTTGTTAATTGGAAAAGTTGTAAAATGAATTCTATTGCATTTTCTTTGGGAATTTGTAATGCAGGCAAAAAAAAGGAAACTTTTTTCATGATGTCATGTTCACTTGTGTATCTGCGTGTGTGTGAACATACATATTCTTTCCTCATTGGGCTGTTGTGTCATGGCTCAAGATATTGTTATCACTTTTTGATGGTTTAAGTTGCTAATGTCTTTATTTTTGTGGCATATTGGTTCAGTCCTTTGCAGATCTAATATCTGTCACTAATAAGTCATTTTTTATTGTAATATTATAACAGCCACAAACACGGAATGGTATTAATAGCTTTGGCGGACTTGGTGCAACTTTAATAGATTCTCTTGATACACTATTTATAATGGGTCTTCATGAACAGTTCCAAAAAGCTAGAGTGTGAGTTTCTATCTTCCACAATTACATTCGGATTCTTGACTTTTAAGCTTTACAGTTGTTTTTAAGCTGTATGCATGATATAATAAATTGTGCTTATACAACAATTATTGAGGTCTTTAATATAATTAATTGTCTGCATTGTTTTTTTCCTATATTAAAGAAGTGATAAATTGGTTGGTTCAATGATAAATTATTGCAGGTGGGTTGCAAACTCATTGGATTTTAACAAGAACTATGAGGCTAGTGTCTTTGAGACAACCATAAGGTTGCACCATAAGGTTTAGCATTTTTATGTTGTTTGTTCTCATGTTAGACTGCAACTACAGGAATATTTGTGATGTGCTCTGCTCATCATTCTCCTCTCTGCTTGAATTCAGAGTCGTAGGAGGGCTTCTTAGTGCATATGATCTCTCTGGTGATAAAGTTTTCCTTGAAAAGGCTAGAGATATTGCTGATAGGCTACTGCCTGCATGGAATACACCTTCAGGGATCCCTTATAACACAATTAACTTAGCACATGGAAATGCACACAACCCTCGGTGGACAGGGGTGAGTATTCGGCTTTGGTTGTTCATTCACTTCTAGAATTGAAGTTCTTTCTACAAATTGCACTTTTTGCATGCAATGTAGTAGCTTCTCTTATTTTTAGGTCAAATAGGTCTCAAGTCTTAGTAGTTCAATTGGAATATATATGTGCTGAAAAGGTCTCGAATCTTAGTAGTTCAACATTGTGGATTAAGACATGGATGTGGCCTTACATGGTTTTTATATTTGGTAAATAAAAGGAAAAAAATAATTTTTTCAAATTAACTCTCCAAAAGAAATATTTTTTGTTCAGGTAGAGGAAAATAAATACAATGAGGACTAGGCATTCTCCTTTAAAGATACAAAGAATGTGAATTAAAATAGTTAGTATTACAAATTACCTCTCGTGGTTCTGGGATATTAGATATCATAAATTTTTGAAGTAGAAAGCTCTAGGGAGGCCAAAAGATTATCATGCCACATCTAACTTTAGAGACAGATAAATTTATCATTTTTATAGCTTTGCAGTCCAAATAGTCTCAATATTGCATCTTCCCAAAAATTTTTCTGGTCTTTCCCTTAATAAAATATTTTTGATGCAAATTTGCAGCAAGTCCTTTGAGGTTGGAGGGGAAATACCAATTTACACCAAATAACCTAAAATTTTTTCTAGATATTCCATATAACCAGTAATTGAAGAAAGATGGCTATGACTATTGCAACTCTGATCAATTTATTCCTTTTGTATAACATGGGCGGTTGACGTCTTTTGTGTTGTTTCCTCACCCATCCTAGAGTTTTATTCATTGATTTTGTGTTTGTGGTTATTATTTTTTGAAAGGCAAACTGAAGATTATAACTATAAGAGTTAGCTGTAAAACTAATTACATAGATAGTAATTATGTTCCCTGATTTTGGTTTCAATATGAAGTTTAGTTTATACTTCACTTGCATTTGGTCAAAAAAAAAAAAAAATCTTAACAAATAAAAGTTAATTCATTTATTGTAAAATACAACAAGAATTTAAATAGAAGAAGTATGGGCTCCAGGTGCTATGATATTTGCATCCTGATCTATTTTACTTTGCTAACTATGCGATCTTGTTTGTTCTTTTTCTTCAAACTGTTGTTCCAATACAAGAGAGAAGAAGATGGGATATGATGCGGTACTTAGAAATTAAATTTTCTACCACGTTGGGAGTCTTAAGGGAAGTAAATGAAGGTGAAGAAATGGAATGTAATGGAAGTTTAATTGATTTCACTTTGTTTCGAAGTTAAAGAAATAATAGGAAGTTAATGTGTTCAAAATGATTTAAAATCTTACAGTAAATGCACTTCCTGACAAAGTTAGGTAGTTAACTCAATTCACTTCCCAACCCTTAGCCCTTCTACTAGGCTCACATGCATTGTTTCCTAGATGTCTTATGAGCTCATTGATTTTAGTCAAGGAATACAATTTAAGATTGAACATGCTTACTTGTGTATTGCATTACCATAGTATAGTTACTTCACCAAGATTAATATTTTATGTTTGATCAGTTTTATGACTTAATAATTTTATTTTTTTAGAGCTATCAAATTTCTGCTTGGTAAAGCCTACATGAATAGTGTTCTAACCATGATATCACGCTTCTAATGCTTATAGGGCTTATTCCATATTGTCTGAACAGTGTGCACTCAAAATTAATACCAGCATCCGAGTTTTAGGAAAGACCATGAATTATGTGATGAAAATTTGGAAATTATGCTTTGTTATATAATGTTGATTTTTTTTTTTTTTTTTTGCCTGTGTGGATCTCTATGTTGAGATATATGAACACCATTTAGACAATTAACTCTTCCTCAATTTTATTTTTTTCAGTTTTTAAATTTAGGCATTTTGTGCTTTTAGGGAAATAGTATCCTGGCAGATTCTGGAACAGAGCAGCTTGAATTTATCGCTTTATCTCAAAGGACACAAGATCCCAAGTACCAGCAGAAGGTATCCATTATATTGCGGTTATTTGTGGTCTGGAATGCTACCAGCAACAACTTTCCATCAGTTTGCATTTCTTTTTTGTGCCAGAGATGACTCCTTTAAATAGCATGACGATCATGGATGTAGAGTCCAAGATTTTTCTTGTGTTTTCTGCATGTTGTATGTGCTTTCTGCAACTTGTCTATGTGTTGCTATTTCAGGTTGAGAATGTCATCAAAGAACTGCATAAAACCTTTCCATCTGATGGTCTGCTTCCCATATATATTAATCCTCACACTGGAACGGCTTCATACTCAGTGATTACATTTGGCGCCATGGGTGATAGGTATTGACACTTGAAACTGAGCAAAATCATGGATATTTGCTAGCTGTATCTAGAAGGCAGATTGGGAGGGGGAACATGTACGATTCTTGTTTGGAGGGCTTTAAGTATTAGCTGTCATGCTTAGCTTAAGGGGCGTCACCTAATGCTCTTTGAGAATATCATTTCTATGGGCACTTTTCTATTATAGTAATTAACTAAAGTTTTTACAAGATAATATTCCAAGGACCTGCATTACTTTTCGTATTTGGGGTGAATTGCATAAATATCTAACCATTTACTTTTACATTTTTTTGCTTATGAAATCTACTTAATTCTCAATGTAAAATAAGTGGAATTTCATTAGAAGAATTGAGAAATAATAAATCAGATTAGATCATTAAGTTTGTTGTAGTTTGGCATATTTTCATTTTGTCAATTCCTTGCAATGTCTTTGCCTTAGATGTGACTTGAAAACTTAGAAATTAAGTTCTCTTCTATGATGCTGATAACCATTTTGTAATATTCAGAATAGATAATTTCTGTGACACATGACGACAACTTTGATCCGTGTCATAGTAGATGCCAGAACTTAATTTCCATCTTTGAGGTGGTTATTTTTAGAAATATTTACATGTTCCTCTATTTCTTTAATTGCTATAGTTCCAGTCATATTTGTCACCTGCCTGCCAATATTCATATTGTTCTTTTCACAGTTTTTATGAATATTTACTCAAAGTTTGGATACAAGGGAACAAAACAGAAGCTGTAAAGAATTACAGGTAATAATATTTTCATCTTTTAATTGACATGATTAGCATGGGTATATTTCAACCCATGTTCATGCCTTTTGTGCAAAACTGTTTCACTATGCACAGGTGCCACCACTTGTCGGGTGGTATTGGTGTTAATCACATCATTATTGCCAACTCTGAAGATCCCAAACTGATAGAGGTAACCTTAAATAATTCTGCCCTAGGGAGAGGAAATGGAGTGAATGGGAAATGGGAAACCAAGTGAATAAAACAAGGGATAAATTAGTTTCTCTTATGTTTAATCGCTGTCTGAGTCTACTGGTCATGTTTTCTTACTATATTTGGCTTGCTGACAAAGCTTACTATTCAATTATTACAAATCTTCCACATTCGTGAAAGAAATAAATATAAAGCTCTTCCGAGAGGAGCAATATCAAAGATGTAAAAAAGTGGTTATCACACACACAACTCGTGGCAGACAGTGGCATCACCTCATGCTGCTGTAATGTTTGTCTTACTTTATCTTTTTCATATTTACTATTTATATTGTTGCCATCAAAAGCAATGTTCTCATTTTTTTTTCATTTTGGGTTTTATTAGTAACTTCACCATTAGATTGGATTTTAGTTTATATAATAGCATACTAGATCAGATAATTGCAATTCTTATTTATGTTGTATGGTCAAAACATGATGCATTAAACACTCTCGCAACTTGATATTAAAAGTTAATTTAGGATGAAGAATGTCGGTCTCATTAACTTTTTTAACTGCTAGATTTTTCAAAAACAACATTGGAACCCCGTATACTCTATTTTTTTTTTCACATTGTACCCTTATATATTTATTTTGGCACATTTTTTAACCATTTATTTTTATTTTCTGGTACATTGAGCCCTTATTGGATGAAAGGAGTTTTAAAAAAATCTAGTTTAGTCCTTGTAATTTTAAATTTTTTTTATTAAATCCTTATAGTATTTATTTTTAACCAATTACATCCTTAAAATTACTAAATTAACTCAGTTAAATTTATTAAAAATTTTAAAAAATTAAACACCTTTTCAATTTTTTTATAATAAATCATACATATATATAATCTATCACATATATACAAATACATTTATAATTATTGTGTAAAAAAATATGCTGTATAATTTACAATTTAAAAATAAATAATTGGTTATTAGTTTACCAATAATAATTACGCAACTATAACTTGCATATTATTCAAATATGATTAAGATCTATTTTATATGTTTTGAAATATGAGAGAATTTAAATTATCAGACGATGATAAGGAATTTATTACTAATAATCTAAATTTAAATTTTGTAAATTTAAAGATAACATTATAATAAATTAATATATTGTTCATTTAAAAATATTAATTAATAGAATTATGAAAGAGATTATTGTATATGATAATATTTTTATTTGATAATCGTAGAAACTCTATGGGCCTAGAGAGTGTTGGCCCACTCCTCCAATGAACACATAAATAGGGCTGAACTCATATTAGCACAAAACCAATTGGCTTGTGTTGAGTAGATCCACACCACTTATACGCCACTTGACCTCTATATATTTTAAATGTGGGATTCATTCACATCTCAACAATAATAACGTAAATTTATTTAATCATGTATTAATTTGTCATTTATTAATTGTTAATTATAAGAGAGATGATTGTGTCGTTTTTATTAGTGAAAATATTCTCATGTATTAATTTTTTTGCACTCATATTTTTTTGTTAATTATATAAATATTTAATGAACAATTAAAGTATATATATCTTTTTATAAATATTTTTGTAATTTTTTAAAACTATGTATATTGTTAATATTATAAATTTATTAGAAATAGATGACCTACATATCAATTAGATAAGAAAAGGTTGAAAAACAATATAATTTTTTAAAATTCTTAATAAATTTATTTGAGTTATTTTAGTAACTTTAGGGACTTAATTGTTTAAAAAATAAAAATATAAGGATTTAATAGAAAAAATTTTAAATTACATGGAGTAAACGAGATATTTTTTAAACTATCGTTATCTCCATCCGTCCAATAAAAATTCAATGGACCAAAAAATAATAGTACAGAGCTCCAATGTGGCATGTGCCAAAATAAATATACAAGGGTGCAATGTCAAAAAAGTTAGTACTAGGAGGTTAGAATGCTTTTCATTTTTTTTTTTTTTATCATTGCCATTTTCATGACAGCGAGCCTTGGTGCAATTGGTAAGGTTGTCATGGGTTCAAGGGGTGGAAATAGCCTCTTTGCTAAAATGCAAGGGGAGGGCTGCATACATCCCCTACAACTGAACTAAGCTAGGGAGCACTTTGTGCATTGGTTGAGCCCTTGTTGTCATTTTCATCATCATAATTGTCAAATTCTTCACACTAAAATATTATATTAAAAAATCTTGAATGAATCTTTCACATCGTAATGTCATTTTAGAAAATCTTGAATGAATCTCTTTGCTGATAAAATTTGTCAATAAATACTACATACAGAAAAATGTGGGAGACATCAATGAAAGGGATGCAAAGCTTGGTTCGGAAAACAACACCTTCATCTTTTACATACTTATGTGAGAAGAATGGAAATAGGATGTCTGACAAGGTATATATTTGGATGATCTCTAGAATATTTGATGACTCAGTTGCTATGAGTTCCTTATATCCTCTTTTGTATGCAGATGGACGAATTGGCCTGTTTTGCTCCTGGCATGTTGGCATTAGGATCTTCTGGTTACGACACTGATAATGCTGAGAAAATGTTATCTCTTGCAGAGGAGGTATTGATGTTGGTTACACTAATTCATTGTTAAATCTTTTATATATATATATATATATATATATAAATTAGTCTTTTATCCCTTCTCATTTAGCACAATGACAAAATGAAAGCTTACTAGACTTTAGAGAATACACAAATGAAAGGCTTTTGGATGTATAAGATCCAATTTTATCATATCTTCATCTCTCATATTGTCTCTGCTGTTTCTTAAGCCTGGTTTGACACAGTGTCTGCCTCTTTTCTTTTTAGCATGATCCCTTAGATTATTCCTGTGACATCAATTATTAGTCTTCTTCCCCCTAAGATCCAATTGCTATATCTGCTTAACCTTTAACTGGATTCTTTTTTCTTGTCATGTGTAGCTTGCATGGACTTGTTATAACTTTTACCAGTCAACACCTACAAAATTGGCTGGAGAGAACTATTTGTTTCACCCTGGCCAGGTTTGATTCTCTCTCATGGATCTTGATATTGGAGGATGGAAGTGGTTGTGCTTAACATGAAAGTTTTGTGAAATTGTAGGACATGGCTGTTGGTACTTCATGGAACATATTGAGGCCTGAGACTGTTGAGTCTCTCTTTTACCTTTGGCGTTTGACTGGCAACAAGACATACCAAGAATGGGGTTGGAATATTTTCCAGGCATTTGAAAGGAACTCTCGCATAGAAACTGGATATGTTGGACTCAAGGATGTAAGACATTTCAAACCCTTACACAGGAACATATAAAAATCCTCATTTGTATGCGTGCATTAAGCACTTCATTTTGTCTTTACTATGATTACTTAAATGGGAACCAGGGTTGATCAGTCCTTGGAAAGGCAGTGTTGAGTCTTGACTTTATAAATTTTGGAGGAGACTTTAATTACATTAGAAACAAAACAAAATACAAACAGAACTGCTCCCCATGTTTTATGGTGGTATTAATTTTTTGGCGGGCATGTTCCTTTATTTTTTTATTTGTATTTCATATGAAATGTGATTCTAATCACCATAGGTTATTTGCTTTTATAATTTTAATAGTCAACCTGGGATGTCATTTGTTTTAGTCCTTCATGTGGTTTTTAACCTGTCATTGGTGTTCCACAGGTAAAATTATGCATATGAGTTATTTGCTGATTTATCAAGCTTACTAGGTTGGGGACATTTATAATAATGCCATCTGGGTCTAATTTTAACTGGAAAATTTGAACCAGAGTCACATTTGGCAAAATTGAGTTGAATGTTTCTTCATCTAATATTCCCCTTAATATACTTTTGGATGAAAATGGTAATCAGATTTGTGTATTTGGTATGAATTGATACAGCAGTATTCTGGAAATCTAGCTGAGATGTAAGTTGTGGAGGTTTAATCTTGGTTGTGTCTGTGCTACCCTATCCTAAACCATCCTTGTCATAATCGTGGCTAGTGCATTCCTAACAATGCTGTATCTTCCCATTAGATGCATATTTTTGCTTTTTAACATATGCATTGCAATTACAAGGCAGTTGTTGGAAGGGATCTGAAATATTTAGAGTATGTACCTAATAAGTTATCTATTATTTCATTAGGCTTGCGTTGGCATGCTAGTTTGCAATCTGGATGCCCTATCTAGTGCATGCACCTGTGCCAATGCTTACATACATTTGAAATTTTGTAAGGCATATAAAACAGACTGTCCTGACTGGTTATTTGTTTAGTAGCACAGTTGGATCTAAATACTGATGCCATTTCCCAAGGTTTTTTTTTTTTTGTTCCGTTATCCTTGCTTAATAGAAATCTATTCAGAATTCATGAATAATTTCAATTGTATTATAGAAGTAGTTTTGTTTGAATCAACCAGTTTTCCTTTGTAGTGTTTAATTAGGCTGAGAGCAGAGAGTTGGAGAGTTTCAATTGAGCATTTTGAGATTGTGGGAAATGAGTGGGTCAGACATAGGATGGTGCTGGGAGACATAATGAGAAAGGATTTAGTAGCTCTAAATCATTCTGAAGATGCAGCCCGAGATTTGGTCCACTGGAGAAGTAGGACCTAGTTTGGGGTGAATGCTTAGTTGAGATGAGCTTTTGGTTGCAGTACTTGTATCTGGAGGTAGATTACTTGGACATAGTTCTGTTATACAAATTGAACATGAAAATTCATCTAGCATGCATCTGTGAAATGTGGCAAGCTGTTGGCAGCCATTCGCTGCTATGATAAGGGCTCTCTTTTGCCAGACTCAATTTGTTTTGAAAGAAATCTCATGAATCTAAGAATCCGCATAATAACTTGGCGTAATGTTGATGGAATTTATTACTCAATGAATAGGCAGTGCCAAAGCTTCAGATTTCAACAGTGTGAATTTGAATCATTATTGTAGATTGGCTGATTTCATGCTGTAAGAATTTTGAAAACGTTGATCATCCGCGTGAATGTATGTAGAGGAAGGATGAGCATTGTTTGATTTATTCATTTATTATTATTATTATTATTATTATTATGCATTTTGTGCATGCCAAATCTTAAATGCCCTTTTCCTGTCCAGTTGTTCATCTGTTTTTGGTTTTTGTTTTTCTTTCTTCAAAACAAATTACATCAATAAAGTATTTAATCAGCAGGTTTTCACAACTTAGGCTTTGCTTGGTTCATTTTAGAGGGCTTCCCTGGAAGCATACTTGATGGAAAATATACCTCTTGAGGAATATAATTTTAATATGTTTGGTTTGAAGTTCAATTAACCAGGAAAGATAAAAATGTTTTGTACTTAGTTTGACATTGTTTATATATATATATATATAGAAGCTTTTTGCTTTTGTCTACTTTTAAAGGTAATTCAGTTAATTATTTCTGTATGAATGAGGGAAAAGTTGAGCACAATACTTCCAAGGGAAGTGAAGTGATGCTTACTCTACTTCCTGGGAATTTTAATTCTCCTACCTTATTTACCCCCAGCCAAGCAAGGTCTTGGAAATTCTCATATTATTTTTTAAAGATACCATTTGAATTTGGAAAGTGGAAACAAAAAACAGAAAATTGAAGTGGGATAGCTGCGCTCTCTTTAAGTATTACAACCTTGTTAATTTTATCATATTGCATTAATATATGACGACGGCTGCATTTGTAAAATTACGGAACCTGAATGATTGAAGGAGTCATAGAGACACGTACATCTGATTTACTTGAAAATTAGTAACTTGTATACAGGAGTCAAATCTAATGGTTGGGTGACTACAAAAATTGTTATTGATGTTTGGTGCATATTCTATTGTAAATGTGCTTTTTTTCCCCAATGAAGTAAAGATATTGGTGCAACCAAAAGCTTAACATGGTTTTGTGTGGCAATGGCTTCCGAATTGGATCCTAGTGATACGGCACTCTTTGTACTAATATCCTCTTGCACACATTCAGGTGAACACAGGTGTCAAAGACAACATGATGCAGAGTTTCTTCCTTGCTGAGACACTTAAGTATTTCTACCTCCTGTTTTCGCCTCCATCTGTCATCTCTCTGGATGAGTGGGTGTTCAACACTGAAGCTCACCCTTTGAGGATTGTTACTCGAGATGATAATGTTCAGATTGCTAGGCGACAGGATTTGCCAGTTCGCTTTCCTGGTAGAAAAGTTGGTCGTCTAGGACAAAATTAGTCTGTCTTCTCAATAATTTGTATTAGCTCTTTTGTCCTCTCAACAGCGATTCTCTTGCCGCGACCTTGTAGAGGAGGATTCATGTCATGTGTCGACTGTAAACTAAAAACAATGTGCTGGCCAATGTTCTGCTTCCAGTAGAAATTGATGCTGTCTTTCTATTCAAACACTAATATGTAGTTTAGCAGATATAACTGTTGCTTGCAGTTTATTGAAGCGCAGATAATCATGTAATGTAGTAGCTGATTTTTGCATGAAATAACAAACACGAATTCACAAATAGAAAGGCTGTAGAAACGATTCTGTAATATTGATTGTTGAGCCAATATGTAATATACATATTGGCTACTAAAAATATGTAATAAAAGTTTTAGCCAAAGAATCCTGTACCGGTAAAACCATATGTACATATGGTTTTACCGGTACAGGATTCTTTGTTCTATATGGTTTCAGAATCGAAATTTGATTATTATTTTAGCAATAAATTATGGTATTAAATTTGAGCTTTTTGTTTTAAACTTTATGGGTAAAAATTTAGAGTTTATACTAAAAATAAAAGGTCAGCCAAAATTTTATTGTTTCAAAAAATATAGATAGCCTAATTGTAGGCGGCGGGGTCTAGTGTGCGTCCAAGTGTTGGCGACTATAGTATTGTGCGGGCTCGAGGCCCGACTAGGAAATACAAAATGGGCTTGGGGCCCATATCGGAGATGGAGTCGCCACCCGGATGAAAACCGGGACACACTTACAGCAACTGGATTCCACGGAAGATACCCAGAAGTCGTCTTCAGAGATCGGGTTCGGAAACTGGGTATGGGCTTTTGAAATGCCCACCCAACTTTTCGGTTGGCCTCCGTGTGTGTTTTGTAATTTATTACCCTTGATTATTTAATTATTTCCTTATTACGGTTGGATTGCATTCATTTCCACTTTTATGTTTTACCGACTTTGCACATTAGTCCATTTACATGCTTTTTACCCGGCATTTAATACAGATAAATAATAATTTACAAACATACATACCAAATAAACGGGGAAGGGATTAGGGATTACAATAATCCTCATAATTACAAATTAAACAAAATAAATAAATTCGAATTAATTAAAAGGATAAAAAAATATCAAACAATCGCAAATATCTAAAAATTCCTGCAAAACCGAACAATGTTAGACTTCCCACAAATATGAAATTAATCGAGCAAAAAGGGAGAGTCCAACTTGTTAATTCATGCATAATAACCATAAATATTTAAACAAACATAAACAAATATTTAATTAAATACAATATATATTAACAGATTACATGTAAAATCATGGTATATGGCAAGGAAAACACATAAAAACATGTAAATTATACAAAAAAAAAAAAGAAACATATAATAATCAAACCGAAACAGATCGAACCGAAACAGATTGACCCGAACCGAACCGACCAAACCGAACCAAATCGGTTCGGTCTACTTCAGTTCGGTTCATCGGAAGACAAATCAAAGAAGCAAAATGGGCTAGACTTGGTGAATTGGGAAATTGCCATGTGTCACATGCTCATTGGCCAAATCAATTGCAAATTTGAAAAAGTAACTTAACCGGAAAATAAAAATTTAACTTTAATCAATCAAAACCACAACCATTTGACCTCGTAAAATAAAACCAAAAATACGTGCGAATTTCTCTTGTCATTCTGGTCAAAATGGTTAAAACGAAAAAAGTTTTAGAGTTGTGGAGCAAAAAAAGGTGAATAGTGATAAATGTCATTATTCACCAAAACCAGGTTAAAAACAAAGAGGCGTACGCCTCTTCAGGAGGCGCATGCCTCCTAGGAAAGAGGCGCTAAAATATCAAGGAGGCGTGCGCCTCTTCGAAAAGGCGCACGCCTCTTTGACAGAGACAACCGCAGCAGATAATTTAAATGCCAGAAACTCTTGAAACAAAAGCAAATATTTCAAGTTTGATGTAAATAGATATAAATCTACAACTAACACTTAATATATCACATATTCACACCTTCAATATAACATCAAAAGAGCAAGAAACACAAAAACAAGCAATGAAAATCAAGAAACGAGACTTTATGTAAAATGAAACTTAAAGCTTAGAAATAAAAGTTCTCACTGATTTAAGCAAGTTTGAAGCTCCTAACTTAG
>CATIWK010122436.1:0-19758 GCA_949634005.1 Mallotus japonicus
AAAAAAAAAAAAAATTAGACACTCAAATAGAAAAAACTGAAAAGTTATGACACTAAATTTGTAATTTTTCCAAAAATAATTCTAAAACATACAAAAATAATAATTAGATCATGATATAGAATAGAACCTAATAACAACAATCAGAGTAGCAACCACAGTAGAGGAAGCAAACGATTGATGTCTTATTGGTGTCATTGATGATGGCCAGCTGATGTCCTTGATGAAGCCTTATAGACGTTGTTGATAAGAGTAATGAGAACTGAGTAGTGAAATTTGGAGGATAGAACGAAGTGAAGAGTATTAAGAAATAAGATAGAAGATACATATGTTTAAAATGGACATATGTGTTTTTTTTTTTAAAAAAAAATGATTCCGATACTTTTTTTATTTTCGAAAATTCTCCTAAAACGTGTCAGATAAATTTTTGAGACGTATTAACATTAAAAACGTGTCCGACACAAAATATAACTTTTTATAAAAGTGTCCGTACAACATAATTTGTTATAAATTTTAATTAATCAATATTTTAAACAATTATAATATATTCAAAAGTATCGATAAAACCTTAAATTAGCAGCTAAAAGAGCTCAAAAACATTAAAAAAAAAAAACAACTCAGTTCAAGTAGGAAATAGCTCGAAAGTACTAAATATATATATATATATTACTATATTAATATTTTTGAAAGAAAATTGAATTTATAACCTCTACTAATTGACCCTAAAATAGGATGGTAAATAATCCGTTATAAATGAACTAACTACACCGTTAAATTGCAAATATATTCATGGATATAAAATTTGGGCCTTTTTTTTCATTTTAGAATAATACAATAATGTAATAAAACCTAAAGCTAAATTAATAATTACTAAAATATATATATTTTTTTAGAGCTTCTTCTTCATAAATAAATAGCATAATATTTCTTCTTCTTCCTGTTCTTCTTCTTCTGTATTTTTTATTTTTATTTTTTAGGGTTTTTTATTTGCCGCCTCGCCGAAACCTCAACGCTTCTAACCAATCACAACCCATTTCTGTTTTCTTTCTTTTAGGTAACTTTTTTTCTCTTTGTACTCTAATGTGCAATACCGATTCAATGATTTTAATCAATTCTCTTTGTTTATGCATGAGCTTTGACTGTATTGTATGGTATGGTATGCCATGGTACTGATTTTGTTTGTTTGTTTTTTAAATTCTTACTGTTTTGTTGATGTGAAGTTCTGGTTTTTGCTTTAGGTTAATATGGGAAGCAAGAAAAGAAGTTCAAGTTCTTTGGAGGAAGCTGAGAATTTGAAACTAGATACTGCAAATACTGATAATAGTACTAATGTGGTAGCCTCCAATCGTACTAAAAAGAAGATGAAGAAGAGTAAAGAAAAAGATGTTGGGGATGCTTCTACTGGTGTAGCTGGACCCTCTGTTGGTGATAGTTCAGTAAAACCCATGGAGAGAAAGAAAGAAAGGAAAGCATTGGACAAACAAAGGCATCAGCTTTCTTTGGATAATGAAGGATTGAAACCTAAATCAATGGAGTTAGATACCAAAGTGAAGGAAACAGTGGGAGAGAATGTGGCTTCTTCGAGTAGTGGGTTGCCCGAGTTTCATATTGGTGTTTTCAAGGACTTGGCATCATCAGATGTTTCTGTTAGAGAAGCTGCTGTGGAAAGATTGGTGAGAGAGTTAAGGGAAGTTCAGAAGGTGTATGAGATGGTTGGTAATAAGGAATTGATTGAAGGTGGATTGAAATTAGAAGCTGAAAAAGATGATGGTTTGAATAACTGTGCGCCTTCTTTGAGATATGCTGTGCGTAGGCTTATTCGCGGTGCTTCATCTTCAAGAGAGGTATGGTCTTGTTGGTTAAATTTCATGCCTTCTAGAGAGTTGGATATTCTTCTGTATATCTTCTGGTATCAATGCACTTACATTGGTGGTTATGTATAATGTCATGATGTTGGCTAACTGGTGTTGCTTTTGCAGTGTGCCAGACAAGGTTTTGCGTTAGGTTTGACTGTGTTAGTCCATACAATTACAAGCATCAAAGTGCACTCACTGCTGAAACTGATAGTAGATTTGTTAGAAGTTTCGTCTTCAATGAAGGGTCAGGTGAGCAAGAATCAGTCTATATGCATCATGTTGCCATCTGCTTCACAAAAGTTCCTAAGGTAGCTTTTACTGTGGCAATGCAGGAAGTAAAAGATTGTCTTTTAGGTCGCTTATTTGCTTATGGTGCTCTTGCCCGATCAGGAAGACTGACTCAAGAGTGGATTTCTGATCAAAATACTCCACTAATTCAGGAATTTATTAGTGCTCTTCTCTCTCTTGCATCAAAGAAGCGTTATTTGCAGGAGCCTGCTGTTGCAGTTATTCTTGATTTGGTTGAAAAGGTATTTTTGCATTTTAGTGATATTCAATTATTTACATATAAATGGTTTATTGTGCTTCTAATTTCTGGACATGAAATGGTAATTGCTTTTCTCCAAATAAGCATGTTGTTTCATACCATTGAAATTAGTTGATTGTTGTAATGATGTTTCAACTTTTTATTTTTTGACCTTTTGATGGTTATCCAGCTCTGTTGGGAGATTTCATAATTATGTTAAGCTATTGGTTGTAAGGCATATTGGATAGTCATTTGTTTGGGTTTTCAGGCAGTTTGAAGTGGTAAAACCCACTGAAATTATGTAAAAATATTCATTTAGCTATGTTGAATAAAATGTGAAATTAAGAAAAAAAAAAGTAGATAATTGTTGAATATTTTTCTTATGTGAGGGAAAACCTTGATCGTTTTTTCTTTTAGGTCGGCAACAAACCTAGTAGTAATTTACATAAGTTTTTTTTCTCTTCCTTATTTTTGTAACTCATTGAATTTTGTTTGAATTCTTCTTTTGTTTCAGCTTCAAAGGTTTTACTTTCTCAAATGTGTCGGTACCATGTGCATATTGTATATGGGAAATGATATCGTGTATGTTGCTTCATTGTGTCCTGATTCTTACTGATAAGTTATGATTGCAGTGTCCAAGCGAGGCCTTGTTGAATCATATACTTGAGACTCCCGGTCTTCATGAGTGGTTTGGCGGAGCCATGGATGAAGGAAATCCTGATGCTTTGCTTTTAGCCTTGAAAATTCAGGAGAAAATATCTGGTGATAGCATGATTTTTGGAAATATTTTGCCACAGCCATTTAGCCCTAGCAAACTTTTTGCCTCTGACCATTTGCCTTCACTTGCTAACAGTTTGAAGGTGATTATTGAAAAATATAACTATTTGATTGATGTAATGTTTATTGAGGAACTTATTATAGGGCTTGCTCAAAACATTTGTGTTTGCATGGAAAATGGCAGGAATCGACATTCTGTCAACCTCGAGTTCATAGTGTCTGGCCAATCCTGGTGAATATTCTTTTACCTGACACTGTTTTGCAATCTGAAGATATGATGTCAGCTTCTAATTCTCTTAAGAAGCATAAAAAAGGTCGCAAGTCTAGCTCTTCTGTGGAAGAAACTGAAAGAAGCATTCAGAATTTTTGTGAGGTTATCATTGAGGGATCACTTCTTCAGTCATCTCATGACCGTAAGCACTTGGCATTTGATGTTCTGCTCCTACTCCTCCCACGGCTACCTGCAGCTTTTGTTCCAATTGTTCTTTCTCACAAACTTATTCAGTGCCTGATGGATGTACTTTCAACAAAAGATTCTTGGCTGTATAAAGTTGCACAGCATTTTCTCAAAGAATTGTTAGATTGGGTTGGAAATGATGATGTAAGAAGGGTTGCTGTCATTGTGGCTTTGCAAAAACATAGCAATGGAAAATTTGATAACATCACAAGATCAAAGACAGTCAAAGCTTTGATGGCAGAGTTCAAAACAGAAGCAGGTTGTATGCTGTTTATTCAAAATTTAATGAACATGTTTGTGGATGAGGCCCCCACTTCAGAGGAACCCTCAGATCAGAGTCAGACAACTGATGACAACTCAGAGATAGGATCAGTAGAAGATAGGGATTCAGTTGGTGCGATGGGGAATTCTGATTCCTTGAAAATTTGGGTCGTGGAGTCCCTCCCAAGTATATTGAAATATTTGAAGCTGGACAGTGAAGAAAAAATTCGAGTGCAAAAGGAAATTTTGAAGTTTTTAGCTGTCCAAGGGCTGTTCTCTGCTTCTCTTGGCTCCGAAATTACATCTTTTGAATTACAAGAGAAATTTAGGTGGCCAAGAGTAGCTACTTCAACTGCCATTTGCAAAATGTGTATTGAGCAAATCCAACTTTTGTTGGCAAATGCTCAAAAGGCAGAAGGATCACGTTCTTTGGCCACTGGACTTGAGCCCAATGATCTAGGCTCTTACTTCATGCGGTTTCTTAGCACATTACGCAACATTCCTTCAGTTTCTTTATTTCATTCTTTGAGTAATGAGGATGAAAAGACATTTGAGAAGTTGCAAGGAATGGAAACTAGGCTTTCTAGAGAGGTAAAAGTTCTAATTTTTTTCATTGCCTGCAGTTCATATATTTTGACAATGTTTTGTTCAGATGCACTCAAAGTTTTGCATATGGATATGATATATGTGATTATCTATTGAATCTCTCCCAAGTTTTATGCAATTACACATATAAGTAAGGTGGCTAATTGAGTAATTGACATAAGTTGGATTTTTCCTTAACTGAAAAAAATTTTAAACCACCTTTTGCAAATTTTTTTCCAATATTGGCTTTGCCTTGTCAAAGTGCATTTTTGGCGAGTCCTAAACCAATAGCTGTTTTTAACTTACATATTGATGGTTTTGCAGAGCTAGTTACCTTGTAAACATTTAATGTCTATCCTGAAGAATTCTCATCTTTCACTTTTATTTTATCTAGTGGAAGAATATCTAACTATTAACAAATTATAATGCTTCCAGGAAAAGAATACTGGGATGAGTGCAGATGCAAATAAATTGCATTCACTAAGGTACTTGCTGATCCAGTTGCTGCTCCAAGTGCTTCTTCGACCAGGGGAATTCTCTGAAGCAGTATCTGAATTAATTATCTGTTGTAAGAAAGCCTTTCCTGCTTCTGATCTTCTTGAATCCTCAGGAGAGGATGAATTGGGTGGTGATGAGAATCCCGAGTTCATGGATGTACTTGTGGAGACATTCCTTTCGTTGTTACCACAATCATCAGCTCCTCTGCGGTCTGCTATTGAACAGGTGTGTGCAATAATAGGACAAGTTTAGTTTCTAGGTTTATATTAATAAAAGAGGTATTTTTCTTTACATCCTGAACGTGTAGGTTAGCTTTAATCCTTTGTATACTTCTTTAGTAATGCAGCTTTTTGTTATTCTAATTATATGTATAACCTGGTTTTCTAATTAGGTCGAGCTCTTGATTAGTAAAATTTTTCCTCAGTGTTAATGCATTATGTTTTAGTTGTAGGGTTATTACAAAGTTCTTCATGTTAATTCATTGTCTGAATTAGTTACTTGGACAAACACATATTTGAGATACAGCTGCTTTCTGAGTATATTTGCTGGATATTTTAATTTTCATCTGATAACCATTTGAGGAGGCAGTAGATTAGGCATGAGGATATTTCTGTAATCATTAATATTTTTTATGCATCGTTGACCTTGTGATTTTAACTTCGCTTGATATATGTTTCCAGGTTTTCAAGTATTTCTGTAATGATGTGACAAATGATGGACTGCTTCAGATGTTACGTGTCATTAAGAAAGATCTGAAACCAGCTAGACATCAAGTAGATAGTGAAGATGATGAAGATGAAGATGAAGACTTTCTAGGTGTTGAAGAAGATGAAGAAATTGATGAAGCTGAGATAGGTGAAACAGGTGAGATTGAAGAGCAGACAGATGATTCTGAAGAAGTAGTTGAAGCTGAGGAAGTTGGAAAAGCATCACCTGGAGACTCTGATGATTCTGATGGAGATATGGATGATGATGCAATGTTCCGAATGGACACTTATCTGGCTCAAATTTTCAGAGAGAAAAAGAATCAGGCTGGGAGTGAAACTGCTCAATCCCAACTTGTTTTGTTCAAACTCCGTGTCCTTTCATTGCTGGAGATTTACCTACATGAAAATGCAGGCAAGTAGTAATTCAAACTTAGTGAGATTAGCTTGGACTATGGAAATGGCTTGACCATATTCTTCGAGCATTAATGTAAACTACAAATGATTCTTATTGTCCTTGAATGGACTGATAATTGGTATGAAAGACCCCACCATCTTCTGCCTTCATTGTGGTGCAATTTCCAATCTGAATTGCAAAACTTTTTTGCTTATAAATTGTTTTACAATTGTGAAAAGTTTTGGTAGAAAGTTGCCTCCTCTCAATTGCCCAAACAATCAAAATAAAAAAAAAAAATTAATCCATCTTGGTTGCATATTGATTTTTTGCCTTTTTGCCTTTGTTTTGCAGGTAAGCCTGAAGTTCTGACGGTGTATGCAAACTTGGCTCGTGCACTTGTTAATCCTCACACTACAGAAGTCAGTGAGCAGCTTGGACAGCGTATATGGGGAATACTGCAAAAGAAAATATTCAAGGCGAAGGACTTTCCTAAAAGTGAAACCATGCAACTTTCTATACTTGAATCTTTGCTCGAAAAGAACTTGAAGTTGGCATCAAAACCATTCAAAAGAAAGAAATCTGTAGTTCCATCTAAAAAGAAGCAGTCAGCTTCTTGGAAGCGTCACAAAATGATTGTTTCTCTGGCTCAGAATTCAACTTTTTGGATTCTGAAAATCATTGATGCCCAAAATTTTTCTCAGTGTGAGTTGCAGGGAGTTCTTGACATTTTCAAAGATGTGTTGATGGGATATTTTGAGAGTAAAAGGTCTCAAATAAAATCAGAATTTTTGAAAGAAGTGTTTCGAAGAAGGCCGTGGATTGGTCACCATCTATTTGGTTTCCTTCTGGATAAGTGTGGCAGTGCAAAGTCAGAGTTTCGGCGAGTTGACGCACTTGATCTGGTGATGGAAATATTGAAGTCAATGGTTTCTTCTAATGCCGATGAAAGCACCCGCAGTGCATCAAAGAAAATCTTTAATACCCATCTGCAAAAGCTCAGCTCTCTGGTAAAGGAATTGGTGATGCATATGCCGGAGAACAAGTCAAGGCGGGCTGAAGTGCGCAAGTTTTGCAGTAAGATCTTTCAAATTGTGTCTACGCAAGATATTACCAAATCTTTTCTCAAAGATCTGACCCCAGAGACCGAAGCTGCTTGCGAATCTCAATTTGGTGAGCTATTTCTCAATTTGAAGAAAGATAATAACAACAATAAGAATTGATATTACTACACATACTTTGATTCAATTTCAACACTTCTCAGAAACCTCAAACTTCCCTGTTTTGTGCTTCAAACATGCCTAAACATCAGGCACTACTTGAGTTTGGAACTCGATACTTTAACGAGAAAAGCACTGAATTCCATCTGGTCTTCTGCTTAATATGTGTTTTTTACAGCTGCTACTGTATGGTGGTTTGTTGTATTTTATTTATTTATTAATACTCATTTAAGTTTTGACACAGGCAGATATAGTTAGATTAGTTGAACCTAGAAGTTATCAATTTTTGAGCTGCCTTGTCCTTTTCTAATTTTTTCTAGAAGGAAGTTTTAAGTGTCTGATTCCTGTAGCTCATTTGCATATGTTTGTGAGAGTTGAAACTTTATAAAAATTGCTGGTGTATTTTTTTTTATATTCATCTTCTGCACATTTTTGTACCCTTACAAATGTTATAGGAGACATTAATGTGTTGGACGTGCATCCAATTCTAAACCCTGTAAAAAGCACTCAAATTTGCAGAAAATTCAAGTGAGACAGGTGTGTATTGGTGTAAAATAGGATAGGTTTTTGGGACCTACATGACATTTCAGCATGTCCTTACTCCTCTAGAATATTTGGTAATTGGTAGGCAAGCATGGGATGTGATTGAAGACATATAAGCCACGAGGATAGAGGTGTTGGCATTTAATAAATGTTATTATCATATCAGTGGCCACTGGCCAGTAGCCGTTTTGCTTCATTGGGTGGGATGTGGAACAGTCAAAAGTGGGGTATCAGTTTGCTGAGTGTAAAACAAGTTGTAACCTTTCGATAGTAATAGTCTAATAATAATAGTCTCAAGAGGGCTATTATTATTGTTTTTGTTCTAGTGGTGTGTTGTGCATTTTAGTGGTTTTATTATGCTTATGTCAAAACCTTCATCTTTATGGAATGATAGAGGACTGCTACTTAAGCAGGTAATGTCGTATGTTTGAACTGGTTGTGGATTATATAGATGACATAGGCACAGATATTAATTACTATATGATATATTTCCAATGACACTTTTGATGATATCTCAGTTTGTGAGGGGTGAATGAGTCAATTTGAAAAATGGGTAGAAATATCTAGGAAGAAAATTGGCTTTTGTGCATCTTGAAAGCAACCCTACTAGCATCTGAACACAGGAAATGTCCTTTAAGTTACCTAAAGATAATTAAGAGGAAGCTTCCCTTAAATACGTGACAACCTTAATTTCCAATGAATAATTCTTAATAGCATCCAAGATCATATTATTATGATGATTTAGATAGGCGAACCAACACCCTATTAACCTTTGCTAAATTTCGTTAGTGCACCAAATGTTGAAATTACATTTCTTGCACATTTGGAATCATTTTGTGGCCCACTAATTAGCATTTTAAAAAGTAGCAGCAGTTGGTGAATCAGCCTATAGGATTTGGCATGGCCATATTCCTACTCATTTCTTTTGATCTTCAGTTCACACAGCTTGATCCCATTAGAGGGTTTTGTTTTGTCAATTTGAACAATTTTCAGTCATCCATTTAGGATCAAGCTTAAAGTTTGACTCCATAAGGCTTGGCTTCTTTTCACATCCATGAAGACCATCTCTAGGTAAAGGAGACTGATTGATGATAGTGACCATCTTCGAAAAATACTTTGGTCCCTCCAAAATAAGTACAAATTTGAAATAACTATATATATATATATATAATATATAAAACCTATATACACACAAGTGGTACAAAATATCCTCCTATCATCTTTAGGCACATTTCGGCCAGCAGCACCTCTTTAATTTTTTATATGACTAGGAACAGCGAGGTGGGAATAAATCAAGCCATGTTCAGACCGCTATAATAACATATTTGACATATGGAAAGGCACATGAGCTGAAGCAATTTTAATTCATTTGGTGTTGCTCTTTATACTTTTTCCCCTTTCTTATCCAACCCAAATGAAGCCTGGAAAGCCCAAGTTCCCACATGCCTAATAGCTAGCTTTAAGTGTCTTCTCTTTAAGCAGTAAAGTAAACCCCAAGTTCTCCCATGCCTCGTAGCATTAGTGTCTTCTCCTGAAGCATTGAAGTCTAATTTGAAAAATGCGTTGCCTGTCCTATTTCTGAATCACCCAGTAACAAGTTACTTTGATTATGTGTGTCCATTAGAAATGAATGCAGGGATGGGAAGTGGCTCCATATCTGTTCTGCCAAGGCAAGAATGAAAAAAGTGCTTTTTCACTTTTTGGGACCCCCTGCGCAATGCTAAACATTTGGAGTGCTAGTAGCTAGGTGGTGGACAATTTTTTCCCCCACTTTCATATAAGCCAATGATACCAACCAAAAGAAAAAGCCAATGATGTTCAGTGAATGCTGAAAAGCTTGTATTAAGCATTCTGATGTGTACAAAGTAACTCATCAATCTAATGTACCTCTCCTCTAAAGACCTAACCATCTCCTAAAACTTTTCACTACATTTCCTAACCTAACCTACAATTTGATCATCTTTTTACACAAAAGAAAATATTCTTCTTCCATGAGTTCCAGCCTCCTGCCACTGTAAAACCCTCTACTACCATTTCCATCAATTTTCTCCAAAGAGCAACCAGAAACACCACCACAATTGAGAACCCTCTCTCCCTGTACAAAACATGTTTTGCAAGCCTCATCAGGCCACTACTGCTATTGCCAAATTCAAGATATATTTTTCTGAAGCATCGATGAAATGCAGTAGTACCTTTGCCATATCCAAGTCAATTGAAAACTCAAGACCCTACTCTGCAAAGCTTTGTTCAAGCATATTCCACAATTCAATTTCAACCTTTCCTAAGAATGTGCATCCTCAGAATCACTTCCTGATGAGCTTCCTGAATCAGAATCTGCAAATTTTGCATAAATTTAGCAAATCTAGTAGCAAAACTCTGTCAATGCTAGAGTGATTTAAAATGGGTTCAAAACCATACCACTCGATGATGAGGATTCATCACTTGAACTACTAGAGCTGCTAGAACTGCTACTAGCATGACCATTATCCTTCTCAATCTCCACTGGTGGGAAACTGCTCATTGGCATCTCATCACCAATGTCCACATCCTCATCTCCTGCATCCCCTTTCTTTGGCTTCTTCACCTCAGTTGTTACATCCATTCTCTCATTCCCAGATACATCCTACATTAGAAAACAAAATGCCATTGCCAGAATCAGCACGCGTATAAAATCAAAGTAATGTGAGCCACATTATCATTAAATATAACAAAATCATGAGATAATATACCTTATTGCTTTCACTACCCACTGCAGCATTAACAGGAGGAAAGCCCATTAATTGCTGGCGCTTCACCTTGCTAGCCATCTTCTTATAATTGGTCACAAACCGATCAAGCTCCCAAAGAGTCTCTGTATCAACAGCTTCAATATCTAACTCAATCTCATCTCCGTCCTGCCTCAAATGCCCATTTCTTTTCCTTATAATCTGCACAACTTGCTCCATCTTCTCTTGAGGCAAATTCTGCAACCCAAGCCCCAATTTATGTTTCTCCTCAAGAGACATTTCTCTCTTATTAGGATCTTTTGCCTTGGGTTTTGGTAACTTCACTGGCTTGACTGGAGGAGCTCGCATTGGTGAAGGAGTCCTCACGGGCAATTGTGATGTAGATTGAGGATTAGATAACACAGGCGGTGGAACTGACTTCCCAATTGGATCAGATTTGCCCATAATTTGCATCACACTCTCTTGATCCTTCTTCACCCTTTCAATATCCCCACCACCACGATTTGAGTTATGATGATCCCAAGAACTAGCTTGCACTTCATGAACCTGCTCATGCTCAATCTCAAGCTCATGATCATGCACCTGATCTTGATCATCATCAACACCAACATCGCCCAATTTATCTCTAATGGGTCGGAACATATCTTCAAATCTTGATAAAAACTGCTCAGCAAAAGTATAAACTTCATGCCCTTTAGGGTTATACTTCATAGCATTGTTGAAAGTCAATCTAACATCAGCAGCAAAATCAATAGGTGAATGGTACAAATTTTTACCTAATTTCGTCTTAACAGTACCCAAATCCATAGGATTCTTGATTATATCAAAATAATCATGAAGCTGCATACCCTCAACATCAACAGGCGAGTTAAAGATATACCCAAGCTTATGCTTCATCAATTTCGTCAATATCTGACCACATTTCTTCAACAATTGCGCATTCTCCGGATGACTATAAAGATTCGATCTTTTCATATCTTTTCCCCCTCCAAACCCTAAATTTGTCACCGCAGGGAATGGCCTTTTGTTGCCGGATATTTTCTTGGTGTTGGGTTTCTTACTGTTGTTGTAAGAATTGAATGCGGATCTGACCACCTGAATCTCCGACGAATCGAATCGGTTCTTTAATTGTCGGATCTGTTCAAGCTCCGATACCAACCGACTCTTTAGCTCCAACAGCTCCTTCTTTGAATAATTCGCTATGTTAAACGTCACGTAACCGCCGCTGATGAAATCATTGGCTGCAGCGGCCGTCGGTCTCCGATTTATAGACGACGCATCATCTGATGCAGCTGCCGGAGGTATATCAAAGTTGAGTGGAGGAGCAGCCTGTTGAAATTGCCTTTTTTTGGAAAATTTAGGGTTAGGGTTAGAGTTAGAAAAAGGGATTTTGCCCATGAATTTAGCACCACCACCGCTTCTCGGCTGTGGCTGATGATGATGAGTCCAATTTGGTTCGTTCCGATTGGCTAAAACTGCTGACGCCATGTATATTCCGCCGAATCCAGTGAAATTCCGGCGGATTCCCGGCGAGGATTCGTCAATTTGGATGACCCAAGAAACATGAATCAGATGGAGCGTGGATCCCACGCGCAACCTCTATTGACTCCACGCGCCACTGCGAACGATAACCAACGAAACAAAACCACTACCCAGAAGAGGAAAATAGAACCTTTACAACAATTTTTGAAGAGGGTATAGTTAGGCTTAGGGTTTGGGGATTTCTGATCTTGATGATTTCCCTGGTAAGAGCGAGTAAGATAGGGAAGCGAAGGTGGTTTTTTAAAGGCGATGAGATCTGCCCGGTTAAGTTGCGGGCAAGATCTGAACCGCTGATTTAATCTGATTTCTTGATCGACTGACCGAAAACCTGACCCTGTGACCTGGCATGTAAGGTTCGGATCATGGAGTTTGAAACACGTGGATGTTTCTTTGACCGTCGGATTCAGAGCGTGTCTTTTAGGGTTAGGATTGTTAATTTGGGTTGAATTTGTCGTGAATTTCGGGTTTTTATTTTTTGTGGGGTCGACTTTGGCCGATGACGTGGATTAAATCGAACAGCCAACTGAGTGGTCCGGCGTGAGAGTGAAGCTACGCGCATGTGATTGGTGATTGCGAAAGCGCGTGTAATGCAGTCGTTCACGAAGTGAAGGGTAGTTTAGTAATTTTAATCTCATATGGCAGATGATTGGAGTGATGGATTCGAAATGACGGAACTAACCCTTGATCTTATAAAAATATGATTAGGAAAAATTGTCAGGTAGAGTCGTTCTTCGGAAGCGAAGATAGACTAAGCCAATGAGAAGCTGCCACAGCAGCGTAGTCAGGAAATATGCTCTCCTTATTATTGTTGTTGTTGTTGTTAACCACGGTTAACAAGGGCAAAAAAATGGTGGGAAAACTTCCCGCCTGCCTGAAAACCTAAATTCGTCCATTTCAAAGCTGATTTTTAAAAACTTTATTTTTAATTTTTTATAAACTTTTTACATCCAATAATTATAAATTTTTTTTTTTAGCACAATAATTTTTTTATTATTCAAAGTATAAATTACTTTTTAAAAGTATAATTAAATTTATTACCGTTTGTTGGTTCAAATGGTAAAAATTTAAATTTTTTTAAATAAAATTTTAAATTTGAGTCTTATATAAAAAAAATTTAGGTGTTATGACTTATGAGAGTTTTGTCCCTTTTATAAATTCATCCGGCTTGAACTCTGAAATAATTAAAACTCTTACAGCTATTAGATAATAGAAACATTATATACGAAATAATAATAATAATAATAATAACTTGTTAATTTAAGTTGTTTGAACCATTTAATTTTATTGAAATAATATTTTTTTATCAAACCATCAAATACTAAACTAATACAAATTATCTAATATTAATTGAAATTATATTGAAAAAACTTAACAGCTATATTAATTATAGTATGATCAAATAGTGCTATAATTTTTGGATAAAATGATAAAAAAACTATTGTTTCACACAATACTTTTTATACACCATCTAATTTAATATACATTATTGATCAATATTATTTTTATATTGGAATAGCATAAAATAAATTTTAACAAATTAAATAATACGAAAATTAATAGAAAACTATTGGATTAGATAACATTTTCTCATATGATATTTGTCATTAAATGCTTATAATTGATCATATGATAAGTTGTTATTTGTTGACGATCATTTAACTTTCACATAAATGCAGTTAGTGCAGCCAATTCAGCATTCAATTATGTAAAGTTGATCATCAACTTAACAAATAAAAATAAATGGTTTCAAAAAAAAAAAACAAATAAAAATAAATAATATGAATTCATCACTACAAGTATGAAATTTGATTCAACATTTTTTTTTTTAACTTCTTTAGTAATTTGAGCTTAAAGATGTAACAATAAACTAATCAGAAGTAATCTGGTTAGTACTTTTAATTTTAAAAATTATGGAAATTTCGAGTTTTCAATATTGTCATTCACCAGTATTGATGAGATTATAACGAGTGTTAAAAAGATAACTATCCTTTATATAATTCACGGCTCATTGAACTTTCATTGGAATTTAAAAAAATATATATATATATATATAACTAGAACAAAATTGAATAATTATCTTCTTTTTATTTTGTTTCATTTTCTTTTATTGCTTTACTAACCGTCAATAAATTATAAGTTTATAAATACACAATATGATTTTTTTTAAATTTATTTCCTAATTTATGGTTCGATTTATTTCCTATTTTAGCGATTCAATTTGAGTAATTTACTTGACTAATATTTAGCACTATCGTAATTTTTAATTTATTTATTTATAAATCTGTGCAAAATGTTAAAATTAATTCAGATTAGTTTTGTATAAAAAGTAGGTGTTAATGGTCGGATTCCGCAGGAACAAATTATTATACTTCCAAAAAAATATTAATTAATTTTCAATTATTTTAATAGATTAAGAAACTAAAATTTCAAAGATCTCTCACGACTATTAATAGTTTTTAGTTTAACCTGATCTACCTAAAATGATGGTGGTCAAATCTTTGCATAAGGTCAATGTAATTTGTTAGGGTGAGCTATTAGTTAGTTCGGTTAGTTTTGGCTATTTTTCTAATCAAATCGAACTTTATAAAAATTGAACCGAATTGAAATAATTAAATCAAACCGAAATAACTGAACCAACCAAACCAAATAGAATTTTTACAAATATTAATTATTTTTATTTTTTTATATTAAATGATTATACTATTTAAAAAATAAAAATATATATAATTTTGGTTAACTAAATTTTTTAATATAAAATCAAATTAAACTGAACTAAAATTTTAATTTCATTTGATTTATAAAATTAAAAAATATAAAATAATAAAACCAAATTGAACCGTTGCTCACCTCTAACTTGCCATATTTTAAAGGGAAAAAAAATTATTTTAGAAATGTTGATGTTTACAAATATGTGGTCCGTTTTATATATATAATTTATATATGATTTTTTTTAAAATTTATTTTTTATTATACAATCCATTGATATTTAAATATTCTAATTTTTATTAATAAAAAATTATTTCATATGTTATTTTCATTTACTAAAATACACCATCATCTAGTTTTAATTATATTTTCTAATAGTCAATGAAAAAAACTATAGTCAATAGAGTAATATTTATTATAATATTATAAAAAATTGAGAATTTATATTACTAATTTTAAATATTTGAAAATATTAAATAAGTTAATAGAATATAAAATATTTTAAAGATATGAACAAAAAATAAAATGAATTTTTAATTTTTTTAAAAAATGGATCAACATATAAAAAAAATTATTTTTTCTTTAAATGTCTTATTGTAATAATGGAGGGACATCTTAACAACTTAACCATTTTAATAGCTTTTAATAATAATAATTTTTATGAAAGATATTTTAATAGACAAAAATAAAATATTAAAATATTTTGATTGATAGTAAAAATAATAAAAAGATGAGATTATTATTGTAATAAAAAGGAAAATTTGCTATTTTTCCCTATGTTTTATGTTTTACCATATTGTAGTACTTCACTTTTTACCATATTGTACTACTTCATTTTTGACATTTTAAAAATATATTTTCATCCTTATACTTAATTTTGTTACACTTTTTGACAATCAATAAAAAAAAAAAATACTTTCTCCGTTCCTAACTAATTATCATTTAAGGTAGAATCACAAAGATTAGAAATCCTATTTAATAAATATAATTATAGGTGCAAATGACTATATTACCCTCTTTTAGAAAAACTAAAAGTTATATGAATTATAGTTACTCTAATCAAACTCATTTATCTAAAACCAATATATGAGTAAAGTTGGAAAGATGAGTTCATTTTTTATTGATAATCTAAAAATGTCATTTGGAGTGAAACAAATTTCATTTTTTAAAACGATAATTGGAATGGAATGAAGAGAGTACATATCAAATTGAGAATAATGAAGGAAACAGTCAAAAGTACACTTTATATAATGAGTACTTAAATGCGTAAATAATAATATGCTTCTTTTCTCTTCCCTCTAGAAAACTGCAAGGATGAAAAAAAAAGGTGCTTTTCGGTGTTGCACTAACACTATGTTTGAAAAGGGAGGATAGGAAATAAAGAATAAAAAATATAAAGAAAAATAATATTATTTTTTATTCTCTCTATTGTGTTTGGATTTGAAAGAAAATAATATAGGAAGGAATGAAAGTTATAGTACTTTTTTATTGGGAAGATAAAATTAAAAAAAATATATATATATGATATATTACTATTATGCCCATGTATTAAAAAATATTACTTATTATAAACCTTTTATTTTTTTTATTGATGAACTTTTTGTTTATCAAATTTTTATTGATGAACTTTGTACAAATATAAAACTCCAAATTTTTATTGATGAACTTTGTAAAAATATAAAACTCATTAAATTAGTCAATCCAAATTTTTTTTGGTATGTGAAGAGACAAAAAAAAAAAAAAAAAGGTAAAATTGTCAAATGATATGTACAATTGCCTTTTCCTCCATTTTTTTCCCAATTTTCTCTCTAATTTGGAGAGACACAATAGAGAAGAAAATAAAGCTTATTTTTCTTCCTCTCCTCAAACCAAACAAGAAAAAGTATTTTTTCTCCCCCATTTTCCTCTCCCATTTTTATCCTCCCTCATTTTTCTTCTTTCCAAATACAGTGTAAGAGAAAACACTCTTAAATTTCTTTCTCCCGTGCCCTCAGCCCGCATTAGAGGGGAAAATTAGCAAAGCGAAAAAAGACAGAGGGAGGCAAAGGACAGAGCAGCATCTTCTTCTCTTCCTAAATAGCAAATTTAGGGGTTTTCATAATTGTCATTTCAAATTGTTGGGTTGATTCAAGCAATAATAGTGGATGGAAAGGACGATTTATTGTAATTGGCCAAAAACGTAGTTTGGTCAAAATTGTTCATTGTTCCTACCCACATAGAGGTATGAACATTGGAGCCTTGGCGATGAACATTGTGTAGTTGGTGGTGTGAAGCATACTGGTATTGTGCTTGATAATGAGCTCTAAGCGAACCTTGCAAATCAAACCTCTTATCACCCCCAAAAAAAAAAAAAAAAAAGTTCCAACCATCTTTTCAAAAAAAAAAAAATCAAGCCATCTTCTCAAAGAAAAAGTACAAACCCATTAACCTAAAATCTCAAAAACATTTTTTTTTCCTCTAAAATTCCATATATGGCTCAAAAAACATCCTCAGGACAAAAACCATTCCAAAATGGCAAAATCCAGTAATATGTTTAAAGGACAACAAAAATTAAATAAAAGAAACAAGAACAACAAAATAAAAAAAATGAAAGAAATAATAACAACAAAACAATGAAAATCAATAATCAAACATTCATGATAATAGAGAAGCCACAAGCAAAACTTATCTACAAGCATTACATATCAAAGTACTGCTGGTATAAAAGTCATCTGAGAGAGGAAGAAGAAGAAGCAAAGTAATAGGAGTAGAAGCAATGCAATGTTTGAAAAAAAAAAAGAGAAAAATTAAGAGATTGATTTTTAATTTTAGGGTAAACTGATAAAAGGGCTATTTTTATCTTTTCATAGCCATTTAATGTCCAATTGACAAAAAAATTAATAGAAGGACTTCTTAATTTATTTGATCAAAATATAAAAATGAAAAAATATATTATAAAATGTCAAGGATGAAATAGTATAATATGGTAAAATAAAGAGGGAAATAGTAATTTACCCTAATAGGAATTTAGGGAGAAAACAGTAATTTCATCCTCAAATTTATGTCATTCAATGAAGTAAGAGAGATGTCATTCACTTTTTTTTTTTTTCCTGAAAAGGGAATATGTCATCAACCTACTCTAATTTTTATAGGCAGAAAGACCGTAGAAAATACTTGTAAAATAAAATGGTATCACGTTGACCATTTTAAAGGAGACCAGCCTAAACAAGTTAGCTTAATTAAATATAAATTGCTACACATTAAAATTCAATAGATAATGATTTAATTTTAAAACAATGGTCAAAAAATTTTCTTTGAGATTAATCTTTGTGAAATTGAACAAAACAGTAAAAAGGTCAAAATGAAATTGAGATTTTATCTATGTCATTTGTCCTTTCCTAATTCAGCCGGTTGGTCTCTATGTATATATATATAGGGTTTATAGTCCCTTAATAATTTCCGATCAAATTTAGCATACGTTACAGTCTAAATAAGTATATTTTTTGTATATTCGTCATGTAAGCATCCAATTAAGCAGTCTAATCATCTTTTGGATTCCATAAAATTAAATTTACTAAAATTTTATTTTATGGGGCCCACAAAGAAAATTTGTTCTATGGGGCCAACAAGATAATTAGACTGTTTTAATGAGATGTTTACATGACGAATATACTAAAAACATGTTTATTCCGGCTACCACGTATGCTAAATTTGATCGGATATGTTTAAGGTACTTTAATTTGAAGCAAAAATAGAAATTGTGGTACTGAAAAGAAAAAAAAATAGAACTTTAGTAATTAAAAAGAAAAAAATTGAAAATCTTGTACCATTTTGAAATATGGGACAAAATTATGGTACCAACGGTACAAGAAACCATATGTATATATATATAATTGTCTTTGCTAATTATTTCACTAATGAATCAAATCCATTTATCCTCAATTAAAGTGATATGAAAGTTATGAATTATAAATTGAAGGTTGTACTTTATGTTTAAAAGTTTAATTGCACTTAGATCCCATTTTATCATGCAATTTTTTTTTTTAAAAAAAAAAAAAACAATTTAGTGGACCGACTTTTTTGCTTCTATATCTTGTTTGCCAATTAGTATTCAATGATTTTTGATTTTCTAATCATATGATAAGACCTTGTCTATCCATTATACTTGTACATGTTTACGATATTTTTCAACTTTTATCATATAAATGTGAAAGAATGAAAATATTATCATACTTTAACTTACGTTATGTACTATAAATCGATAAAAATTAGCTGATAAGACCTAAATAAGTTTTTTTGACTGAAACTCTGAAATTTTAAGATCTTAAGTTCAAACCATGTGATCCATATTTGTAATGTCCTACACTCATAATTAAAATTAAATATTTATATATCACAAATCGAATGGTTAAAAAGCCGACTCTATATACTGACTACAATCTAACAATTAATAGTTGTGACCCTAAATTATTATTTTTGTGATATATATAAATTTGATTAACAAATTTAATACTTTTCAAATCTTATAGTACAAATAATTGCACCGAATGAATATATTCTTTTTTTTTTTTTTTTGAACATTGAATGAATATATTCTTGTAATATATAATTTGGCTAAATCAATGTCGAAAAAGCCTGCCATAATTTCGTAGCAAAACTTGAATTGTTCTTGTGCTTTGAATCTTCAGAACATTCCACAAGCCTAAAGGCTAATGTTCATAGGTTCAAGAATAGAAGAGAGGGTATGCGCGTATATATATATAGCATAAAGCATGCACATTTTGACAAAAACTATGAAATTCCAATCACCGCACTTGCAACGTCTCTTAAGAAAAAAACATTGAAAAAGACAGAAATGTCGACTTTCCAATATCTTGAATTGGAACTTCAAAGAGATACATGTTAAGTTCACCATTCTTCAAAACAAAAAATGAGAAAATGGGTATTGTTCTATTTGGGGTTTAGAAGCTTCTTCAGCCCATAATCT
>CATIWK010122477.1:0-14893 GCA_949634005.1 Mallotus japonicus
CCTTCTCTAGAGTCTTCTAGAATTTTCTTCCTTAATCATTAAGTTGACCAGGCTGTGCTTTTCACTCATTTTGGACTTTAAAAAATTTTAATTAAATCAAATTGGCCATTAATTTTAATGGCCTTAATATTTCAGCCAAAATTTTTAATTATGGTACAAACACTATGAGTACAATAATGTTGGGATGAGGACGAGGAAAATCATATGTTTAAAAAAAAAAGGTGCATAAAACCAACAATGCATATTAGTACATTCAAAATTCATTGATGTACCAAGGTGAACAGATACAAAGTACCGTTTAGCTTATTTTAGTTAGGCAAAACCTATTATTAGGTCCTCGGACTTTGCTAGTTTTCCACGGTTGGTCCCTCTTCTTTTATTTCAACGAATTGAGTCCCTCAACTTTTATTTTTTTATTTTCATCCTTTGTTCACTTAGAATGTCAAATTGAAGATGTTGTCATCTTCTGTTGAGTTATAAAAGCACATATGAACAAAAAGCATGTCTAAACCATCTGTCAAAAATAAACAATTTGCATCAACAACTTGATGCAGCTCACAATCAACAGTGAAATTAAGTTCAAATGATCAAGCTCACAACTAATAATTGGTTGAGACATGCTTTTAAAACTCAACAGAAGATACAACATCTTCAATTGGGCATTCTGAGTGAACAAAGGATGAAAATAAAAAAAAAATAAAAGTTGAGGGACTCAATTCTTCAGAATAAATGATTAGGGACCAAGTGTGGAAAACTCGTATAGTTCGGGAACCGAAAAAGGGGTTTTGCCTTTTAGTTACATAAAAGGTTAAAGGTGGTATAGAATTGAATTTTATACTATCGACAGACGGCCACAAATCACATCAAAACCAAGAACATTTTAGGATTAATGAATGATTGTAGCACAACAAATGTTCGAAACCTATAATGTACATTTACTCATAAACATCCATTACAAGAAAACCTAGAAAGACTTGGAGCCAACACACCCTCCAACTGAGTTTTTAATTTTATAACATAATCATACACACAACAAAAAACTGCAGACGAAATCATAACTCAGCTCCTTATGCTAACTCTTTGAGTCCCAAGGCCAATGCTTGAGAAAATCACATCTTCCACTCAACGTGGGTTGTCTTTGCTACAAAATCAAATCAATTGTGTCAAGTTATATAGCACACGTTAAACATAAGTTTGTTAAGTTTTTTGAAAAAGGTAAATAAATAGTTTTCCATCTTTAATAGAAAACTCAAATATCAAGACTATACCCAGCTGCTACTTTTTGAAAGTGAAGTATTGCTAGGTTTGAATTTGCTTAGAAATTAGATTAATGAAGACCACTAAATTTATTGATCAATATGAGTGGCAACCTATATGTCTTAGCTAACAAATGTACACCAACCACTATGTATAACCGGGTAGATGAAGACATGCATTTCAACTTCTAATCCTGCATATTTGTTCTTACATATGCATCACTTCCACCCATTTGTGTACTTCTTAATGGTGGCAGTGGAAAATATTCAACATAAGGGTTAGCAGACCCCATATGATCCTTAAATGTTAGTTGCCTTGAGAATTGTACTTCTTCAGCAGAGGCATGCAATGAAACTGTAGGTATTGGTGGCTGCAAGAGATGGGAAGTAGAAGTTAATTTGTCAAGATTACAGTAATAAGATCATCAAGTTTCCTTGGTGAAAGTTCCAAAACTAAAAATAGCATATAGAAAGCTGAATGTGGCCAATTGGAACACTTTAGGTTATGCATATGCATGCAGCTAGGAGATATTTAACTGGACATAATTGATTACATACAGGTCTATTATATATTTAAAAAAATAATGCATTTCCCTTGACTATAGTTTCTGTGGCAAACAATTTAATCAACACAAAAATTAATAAAAATCTACATATCATATTAAGGAGGAATAAAACATATATTTCTCATCATGTCATACCAATTTATCAGCAGCATTTTGGAGCGAGGCTTCAAGCTAATGAAGTTGCAAATTCATATTACAACTTCACTTATTTCCCAGAATTATGACAATGGGAATAAATTCTTTTCAACAAGCTTGAGCATATACATTCTACAGTAGTAATACTGTAACATAATCTAATTGGTCACTAAATTGATAATCTTCCATATATTATTTTATGGTAATCTTCCTTATATTGTTTTATGGTCTAGCGTATCAAAGCAAGAAATAGGAATCTCAACATATAATGCAAGGCTAAGCTATGGTTTCATATAATTTGTCACAAAAGCTATGTTAAATTGAAGCTTTTCTGGCATGTAGATATAGTTCATATAATTAGCATGTTATTATATTATTTATCATAACTTAAAACTCTATCTTTGTATTAAGGAATCATTATAACATCAAAATAATCAGAAGTGATACAATAAAGCAAGCAAAATGGAACTGAAGGAAATCATCAAACCTGGTGAAATGGGATTGAATTTCCATGGTCAGCGCTAATATCTGGCCGCACCACAAATGGTCTGGCCGCAGCACACTCCAGAGGGGACTCTGTGCAAACAGAAACGACTGACGAAATTTCCTGCCTAACCTCAGACACATTAATTCTTTCTACACCCACAGACTGGTTTTGTAAATGCATAGCTTGAGTAGAACAATGCATAGGCACACCAACAGTGACTGCTTCATTGAGTGGTTTTTGAGAATCATTAGAAGATCTGACAGCAGTGTCAATTATATGCACATTGTCATCAGGACTCTGTCTTTCTACATAAGTTAACCCAGGACCACCATCTTTCAGATCATCAGTACCCATTTCATTATGTACACAAGTTGATGTCCCACTTTTTACAATAATTTCCTCCACCTCAGCACTCTCTGCATCGCATTCTTTTATAGTAGGGACAGCTCCCACATGTGAACTCTGGAGTTCTTTTTCATTGAGTGAACTATCAGAAGCTTGTGGTGGCACAACTAGTAGAGTTTCACAGTGGTTTGGCAAAGTTGACTTAGCCTCATCAAAACCAGATTGGGAACCAATGGAAGTACTGCATGTATTAGTAGACTGATTATCTATATTGGATTCAGAATCAGATAAACTGGGACTGCCTGGAGATGGAACTGGTTTTTTCATTGCTTTCTCCAAATGGACAATCTGATCATCAGCTTTGAGCTGTACATCCACAACTCTTGATGTCGGCTCAAGAATTTTCTGCAGCATTTCCATTTGACCATTGGAATTGTCCCTTTTTCCCTCAAGGCTATCATCTAACCTTTCTGAGGCAGATTTATCTTCCACAGTTTTAGGAACAGGTTGATCCCAATGTTTGTGATTGTGCGGGATCACTGGTATCTCTCCCTCTTCCAAATATTGCTGGTCAAATGTAGTTGAATTAAAATCATTTGTATGGTTTGAACACACTGGTATCTCCCCTTCTTCCAAATCCACCAAGTTATCTAAAACATTCAGCCTATGAGACCTCCCTTCTATCTCTCCTTCTTCCAGATCTTGCTGATCCAATCTAGCTGATTTAGAAAGATTAGCAAGATTTTCACCCACAGGTATCTCTCCCTCTTCCAAATTCACTGGTGGAGCAGGAAGACTCTGGCTCTGGAGGGGAATTATTAACTCTTCTCCTTCCAGATCCCCCTGGTCAGATGGGGTTGATTTTGAAGTCTTGGCATGATTTGGTTCCTTATCAATCTGCATATCCTCAATATGATCTCGAAACTCTTTCTTCAGTTTATGCAGTTTGGAGTAAATATAGTCCACCTCATCTTCCTCACAGTTGAACTTCAAATGTTGTTTTGCAAGCACAAGTGATTCCCTGTGATCAATCTTGTATTCCAGCAAAGCAGCAGCTATCCAACACTGAATTTTCCACATTTTGTCAGTAAATTGCATATGGAAAAATACAAGAAAACACAGGCAAAGAATCTATTTATTTCAGTAAAGAGTCTCTGAGCAACCAAAGAATAGCACATCATTTTAATGGGTTTCTACTCATATATTCCAGAGGAAGGAATATTTATGAAAGGTAAGCCAATAATTCTGAGATCAACCAGAAAGTGCTAATAATGTACAGAAGTGTGCATTATTTTCATGAATCAGAACAGTGGACAAACATAAGTTTGATTGAAATTTTAAACCTTTGAAACATGTCTAACTTCAGCGGCCTTCTGGGTACTATAACTTTTAGCATAAATGCAGATTCCAACTGGATGGTTTTCAATTTTCAAATTTGCAGGGGAAAAAAACATATGGCAATTTTCTGAGACATTGTACATACTAATTATTTTTAAAAGAGAAACATGAAAAAAAAAAGAGTGTGTATGTTAAAATACAGGCATCCGGCAATTGATGAATAAGCATATACTCAGATCCAAACCTCCAAATATTAGCCCAACCAAGAGAGAAAGAGAGAGAGAATCACATTAATTTCTAATACCAGTTGCACCATGAATATACTATGACAATCTTATACCAATTTTATAGTTCATTTAGTTCTAATGATAACAATGAAGATCACCAGCCATTTCATGCAAAAACAAAAACAAATTAAATAATCTAGCTACGGTGACCCTAACATGTTATAATTAACTATTTCATATTAGATGGCTCCATTCTTTAAAGAGGAAACATATATGATACTTCTAGTTCTTTTGACATATTTGCTCCATGAAACTAGTGATGCTCCATAATTTCTATGAGAGCTCACAATATTTTGGTGCTCATTTCAGATTTTAAAGAGATTCCATGACAAAAATGCTATGCAAGCAATGTCTTCAAACAAGAATTTCCTCTCCTTTGAACCAGTGTAGCTGCAGATATAATTTCAGATAAAGTCAAAACCAAGTTCATCTTAAAACTACATTAAGCTAAATATACTAACAATTATTTTACATGAAAGTACTTAAAACTAGGTTGATTCTAACCAGAGAAATCTGAAATGCTTGCAAAGTATGAGTAGTCTCCCAACTGACAACAAAATCATCCATTATGTACTCAAGGATTGTCACAGAGGTAGACTTGACATTCTCCTGCAAAGAAAGGCTAAGTGTCAGTATGTCAGGTTCACTAATTATTTTATTGTGTCACCCATGACTAAGTACATCAATCTTATTTGACCATATAACTATTAACTTTATTTAAAATTTTTCAAACACAAAATGACAGTTTATAATTTTTCATTAAAAGATAATTATTATGCTAGTAAATGTGTTCATCAGGGCAAATGACATTGACATCAACTTCCTGAAATGTGGTACACAAAACTGCATATGCAAATCACCTTGCTCAACTTCCGACCAGGAGAACTACATCTTTTGATAATAAAACAAGTGACATCATACAAAATAGTGAGAATTATTAAATTTTAGCAGAATATATGCATGAGGGTAACATCCCTGAAAAACACACACAAATGTGCAAAGAAACATACTGGAAGATTTAGAGCTTCACAGAGCTCTTTTATCTCGAGCTCAAGTGAGGATGACTGACTATTCTTCCATTTACCAAGTGACCTATTTTGTCGCTCTGATTCAACCATATTGACTTGAGGTACTCTTGGAAATCCTGATCCCCATACTGGAAGAAAAAATAACTATAAAAGGGCACAAACCAGAATAAATTTTGAAGACCAATTGTTAAAGTTAAAAATTTAGTACCAGAGATTTTGTGTTCCTTGTCTGCAACAAGTAGCTTTCTTTTGCGCTTCAGCCTTGCTTTTTTATAAACTGGATTACTTTGGTTGATGATCACATTTTGATTCTTTACAACATCAAACTTTTCCATTTCAGATTCTTTAAGAGAGTTATCAGCATATTTAATTTTTCTTCGGACTCTTGGAGATGACTCAGCAAGAAAATGCCATCGAGGATGCCTCCCATCAAGAAGATTTTTCCAGAAAAGAGTAGGTGGTTCGGTGTCCGTTGAGAAAATTTCCCTTTCACCAATCATTAAAATATCTCTTGAGTATTCTCCTGAATTGCATGGTGCTTTTGAAATAAAAAAGTAGCTGGTAGGATCACTTTCACGGCAGCAATGCAATTGGTCTGACAATTCATGTACCACACTATCAAAAAATGACCATTCAGAATAAATATTTGAACCAGAGGCTAAAGTTTTGCATTGATGAAACTCATCAAGCTTATTGAATAGACGCGATGCTCCCCAACTGAGCAGCGAATGACAAGTACTCCAGTTTATAGTATCCACACTTTCTACAGTTGCATCTTCCTTCGCAAGTTTCAAAATCATTTCTTCAATGGTGCAACACGAATATAAACGGAACACTTTCAACTCCTCCAATTTTGAATTGATGGTGATTCTATGTAAGGCCCTCAAGTCATTCTGTGGATCCCAATCACTATTGCACAGGATGATGGTGTCCACTGAAGAAAGTTTGATGCTTGGAAGACAAGCACGATTTTCAATCAAGAACACGTACCTTCCACTCTCTTTACTGTTAAACAAGTTCAGGGCATCTTGCTTCTTTGAACGGACATGTGCTCCACCATCAATGCGTACATAACAGTCCTTACCCAATCTTTGCTGGACAATATCTTCCAGAATATCTCCAACAGAATTCTGTGAGCCACCTATGGACTATCATACCACAAAATTAAAAGAAAAACAAGGGCATAAAAATTCTACACCCTAAGGATAACTTCTGCAAAAACCACATTACACAAGTCAAGCCGACTCACGAGCTACTCGAAATTGACTCAATTATTATCGAGTCAAACTCGAGCTCGAACTTGAGCTACTCAAGGAGGTTGTCGAGTCGAACTCGAGCTCTTTAGCATTTGACTCGATAGGCTCGTGAACTTAATTGAGCCTAATTGAACTTATACATATTTACTATTTTACTTTTTTATTTTAATATAATTATATAAATATCTTATCGAACCGAATCAAGTTCAAATAATTTAAAATATATATTTTATAATTTTATATAATTAATTGAGTCGAGTAGAGTCAGATTCAAGTATAAAAATAATTTATTCAAGTCAAGCTCGAGCTTAAAAAAAAAAACTTGATCGATCTCGAGTCAAGTTTTGAGCTCCAAGTTTGAGAGGAGAGTCGAGTCAAGCCGAGCTTGAACTTGACAATATTTCGACTCGGCTTGATTACACTCTCTAATAACAGACATTGTCACACTTCACCGTAACATAAAGTCAAAGACACATTTATCACTAAGGCTCAATCCAGAAGCAAAAGCAAAAAAGAACTAATAAATAAAGGATTCTTAACCAAACCACCTACCTGAAAAATGATTAAGGCTCTCAAACCCCGGGTGTTAATCTCCAGAAGCATTTTGTCAAGAACTAGCAATTTTCCACTTGCTTCGATATCAACATCTAGATACTTCTCAAGTGGAAGACCTTTCCTGACTATGCTTTGCAAGGACTGATCTAGAAGATAAGGATGGTCACAGCACTGCAAGCAAAAGCACCAAAGCACACATATATAAATGCTGACTAGGTCTTATGCACTACAGTAAGGTGAAAATCATTTAAAAGGCCCTCAGAAATAAATTCTTCATGGTGAAGGGATACTTGCTTCTAAATCCAAGTTTGCCTATGTGGCTAGGATCCTACCTTCTGAATAGAAATAATAATTTCTCGAAGGGCATCAACACGACCGTTCTTTGATTGTGAATAAAGCAGTCCTGGGTTTGAAAGCAGCAGGGAACAATACTGCTCGACTTGTACATTAGAAAGCCCAACAGGGACCCAATACTCAACAAATTCGAAGGAGTTTGGCTTGCACTCATATGCTATATACGGTGCCAACCTTTCTTTCAATTTAGCAATATGGGTGGAAGAATGGAGCACTAAATTGTCCCCATTTAGCTCATCAACTCCAGAATCAAGGAAGGAAAGCATATTGATATAATCAGCTGAACAATCCTGTAGCACAAATAGTAAACAAATCAATATGACACCATGTAGCACCAAGTATTGCTTGTCGAAATAAGCAATACCTTGATTTGACTGCTCACAAGCAATCTTCTATCAGCATCTATCATTTTGAATTTTTTCAAATGTTTTGAAACAGAGGACAGTTGACAATCATCAATAATAACTGCTCTCCAGGCTATGGATTTTAACACTTCAAGATCCTGCACTAAAGAGGCAATGAATCTTGACGTCTTACCATCATAACAATTATAGAATACTATGGTAACATGCAAAAATTAACACCAAGAAAAAACATTAAAATTATAACTATAATGAACTTAAGAGGAAAAAAACACTTCAAAATATCGTAACTTTCTTTGAAAAACTTCTTGTGTTTATATCCACAGCATAGATAGGAGCTTAAAATCTTAGAATGAAAAAGAGGTACCTCAACAGCAATGTTGGAAGAGGTTAACAGTATTTGAAACATTACTTTACCACCTTCAGTGTAAAATTCCAATGATCTGATGCTACTGCGAACATCTTTGCTCCCCTTGTAGACTATAAAATTGACTGATGGTGCCCCATGCAACAATTCATCCTCCCACACAGAAAACGCATTGCAACTGGAGATAATCAGAAATGGCCTCCATACAGTGCATTGCAGAGACAGAATGAATAAAATCACCTTTACAATCCTCTCCTGCAAATGTAGCCTAGCAGTCAGTTTTGAATACAATGCAAGTCTACTGCATTTCTATGCAGTAAACTACCCCTGATTTGACACTTTTTAATGTTATAATGTTGTCATATGAAAAGCCTGGATATACCAAGGTGAGCGACGAAAAATGCAAGACATATTTGCATATCCTGTCATCGTCTGCCATCACAATGTACACTTGGCATATGAGTTGCAATTTTTCTTCGCAAAATCTCATAACCAGTGGATGATTAGCTTGCTTCAGCCTAATAAAGCATGTGGTCAGATGCACATAGGCACACAAGCATACATTCATAATTGCATGTGTGTCCACTAAATGTTTGATCATAGCAACCAAATTAAAGCTGAATAGAAATTAAACTTCAAGAAGTATGTACCTGGTCTAGCTGGTCATCAACAATTATGGCATTTTCACCCCTGTGCCAATGCTCACAAAGTTTTTTCACATAATCTAGATAATGATTATATGCTCCAGATGAATCTCCAGAAGACAACTCTGACAGTCTAGAAAGGTTGGCCTTCCTGGGTTGATAAGCATATAAGCTTGAAAAATTAGGTTCACCATCCTGCAATAAGAGAAGATTCTTTATTCTTACAGTTATATAATTATAAGTAAATTAATGGAAAAACTGTAGTATCACAATTCTGTTTTTTTTTTTAAAAAAAAAAAAAAAAACAGAACAGTAACACATAACAAAGCATCACCTAAAGCACAAAACACTAAGATGAAAAATATTACAGCAATAAGATGCAAAAAACAAACACCACAACCATCAAAGAGAATTTGCAATTTATTTATTATTGTACATTGTGATTGAAGCACAGCTTAAATTAATTGGGTGATAGCTAAGCTACATATCTGACGTGTTAATATTGGTTAAAACTGATAGAGGAAGAAAACAATGGAAAGAGATTGCTAGAATTTCACTTAGAGCAGGTGTTAGATCACACTATATTTTAGCTTATGCCAATATTCAGGAAATAGCAAGGCATCTAACATAGGGTAGAATATGCTGAATTACTGTGCTCCATATGGTCTTGCAGTTGTTTGGAATCTACAGTCATTTCCTCAACTGAAGCCTTGATTATAGAAGTTGAAGCATGAAATTGGAAAACCGAATCTAATTCATATTATGAGCTCTAAATAGAGAAAAGATAGTACAAAAACACACTTAACAAAAGAAGAAAAAAAAGAAACAGCCTTTGGTGCCAAATTGTAAGTGTGACGACTACCTTGTCTAGATCAGGAAGACATTACCTTAGGTAAAAGGATTTTAACAAGCATCTCCTCGAATACCCAAATTGCCAAAATCATGACTTTTGAATAACTTACAAAGCAGAACTTTAGGAAACATCAATTTCGAATGCAAAGTATTAAGATTTTGCATAAGCAGTAAATCCCTATAAGAATCCAACTTCTGGATCAAGATGAATAGCACAATCATGTTATGAGTTATGAATGTAAATGTAAATGTGATTAAAGCAGCACTGCAGCAGAGATTTGTATGTCCACACCTCATGCAGAGACAAGCACACAAGAAATAAATCAAACACCCATTAAAGTAAGTAAACAAATTCAAAATTTTCATAAAAACCTTGTGGTCTTTAGAAAGACTTGACAGTTTTTCTGCTCCAGCATGGCGACTTTCATAATCTTTTATAAGTTCCACAGCATTGGAAGATATCAAAAATGAAGCATTTTCTAACTCCCATGTGGCATGGTCATAACCAAGACCTGTCCATTTCACAAGCCACTCATAATTACAGTTTGACTCACAACAGAAATCATCATCAGGATGCTTTGCAAATGACAGCCATCGTTTCTGTAGCAAACGCTGTGGGACTGTCCACTCTGTTTTCCACCTTGTGGGCTGCAACTTGGAAAATAAAATTTGTCAGTATGTGAATATAATTTACCTTCTCCATGAAACCATGAATAGTTGCTAAACCTGTCTTCTCCTATTAAACTTTGCAATAAGTTTTGGAGCTTCAATAACTAGCTTCTTTTCTGAAATCCAACGATTGTGAACGTGGGCAAGACCTTGGTACTTCACAAGATATTCCTTGTTCCTCTGCTTTTCTATGAAATATCAGATCGACTAATTAGTATGATAAACAGTTACTCTCTTCATGTCAATGCTACCAACTAATCATGATGACGAGATTGGTGATAGATGAGGTCAGTTTTGATAGGTGCTGAAAAAATTCTGCAATACCTTCATGATCTGATGCAACCTCTCTAACATCCCAAATGGAATCCACTCCCTTTGAGACAGAATGGACACCCAACTCCATCTTTCTTTTGATGCATGATATACAATGCCAAGCTCTAAAAGCAGTATGATTTAGAGGAGGATCAAGGCAAGAAGTATGGTACCTCCTTTCACATCCTTTTCCATCACAACGCCTGAAATGTGATATAAAAAACAAAAATGTAGTTTACGAAATTTAAATTATATCATGAGTTTTTGAACAAAAGGAACAAAGAAAAATATAGATGGAAAAACACAAGAAATTTCTTCTTGAAACTAGTATAACATAAAAGCCAGAAACCCACTACTAGTTCTTTCTCGCAGATTGCAACCGCATGCACTGTATTTTATAATTCAAGTGGAGCACTGCGCCTATTCAATGAGGAAACTGTAATCATTCACATCCAATTTTGGCTTTTCATGAAAATTAAGTCTTTACAAAAGTAATGCAAGCATGGAAAAAATTGAGGTCGTAAGAGTGAAATGGATGGATTGATAATAAGTGCAAAAGGATCTAATATGCTCGTATATTTAATTTTGGGTGCATAGATTTTGAAATGAAATTAGTTCAAGTCAAATGACTAACAAGAGTTTTCCGCCAAGCATGCAAATGGCACATCCATCACGTTCACCATTATTTTTTGTTTGTAGATTGGATTCCTCTCCCCATGCATCATCACTGTCTTCTTCAGTAAGTTCCACGCTTAGTCTAGATAAAGATTTTGTTCTACCCTGGACAAATTCATAAGACATATATGCAGAGATAAGTACCCCTAAGATTCATAAGAAAAATTCAAGACATTTTGCAAAAAATGGCTCAGGAAAAATGTCAATAGGAAGAAAACTAAAAGTATGCTTACCGACAAAGCATAATGCAAACAATGGAAGCACATTTTTGGAAAAGCTATAGTTAGTTGCATGTTTTGGTGAAATTAAGATGTCTAACATGCTATAGCATCAGTTGCATCAAGTAAAACTTACCAAATTCATAACACACGGCATTCAAGCAAGGGTTATGAGTCAAAACATACCTCTTCTTGGCTGATCAGAGTCTCATTCTTTATGTGATTGGATGCACTCTCGGATTTAGAAGCACTTTCTAAAATGCATTCTTTTTGAAAAGTAACCTAAAAGTATGCGCATAATTAACCCAAGTCAAGAATTGCCCCTTAAAATCACTACAGAAGTCAAATGTAGTATAGCACTAAACAGCAGGCCCAGCACTACCATGGTGATCACCAGTAGAAAATAAGCAAGTAAACTATCAATCATTTTTCTAATTTACATCTAGAACAGTAAACAGGAGTATCATTTTATTATCCTGAATGTATTCTATATTATCATGATTCCAAAAAGAAATTAAATGCTCAAAACTCATCCAGCCAGTCATTTTTATTTTATTCAACAAAATATCCAGAATGAAGCCCTTCATATGGCTACAAGAGGCTTACAAGGTTAACACCATCATGCAAATACACATAAGAACTTGCAAACAAAAGAATTGTACAATAAATTGATGATTGGGCACACCTTAGAAAGTGGGATCCTATTCAAGCCACCATGAGGTTTTGAAATGCTAGAGCAACACTGGGATTTGTTATCAAAATCCACTCTGCAAGGTAAACAACAGTATCATTTATTACCAGCATACCTCATTTAATGCAAAGTTACCATAACCTTACAAAAAGTTGATGCTAGCTTTTATCAAGAACAACTCGGTCTACTGTCTAGAAGTTAAATGCAACATGACTCAGAGCCTAACATGAAAAAATTTGGGAACTTGAAAAAGTGGAGTCCTAGGAAGAAGAATTTGGATGAAATTCTTGCATATAGCATTCTTTTAGTGTAAAGACTGTTCTCAAATCTTGCATCCTTGCAAATAAAAGCTTGAGAATTTACCACTGCACCAATCATGGGAACAACTTGTTAATTTTAAATTCTAGAACAACTAACTAAAGCTATAGAAGTTTACGAATCTATTTAGACATTTGAAAGCTGTTCCATTTTACAGGCACCCTTTGCTTCAATTAAAAAGATTTAGCTGCATTATAGTATTAGCTGATACTAATATATAGCACTAACAGTACCAGCAATCTTTATTAAAAAAGAAAAAAAAAACATAAAAATGGATAGAATCTGCTATAACTCCTCTGTTTATAGCACCTTTTTCTCTTCTTAGAAGAAGATAAGCAGTTATCAGCAACAACCTCCTCAACAGCATCATTAGAAGCATTTGTACCACATTGAGACATTTTATCCCCTGGCCAACAAACACACATAAACACAAACACAATAAGCTAAGAGTGATGTTTAATAACATTACTCTAAATAAATATATATAAAAAAAAAAACTCCTTTTACCTTGCATATCAGCTACAATATTCCGGGAAAACAGAAATTTTCTGTAACTACGGGCATCCACATTCCTTACCGTAAGATTTACACTATCTTGATCAAGTTCATTATCACCATCATCATGATCTTCACTTTTATCCAAACATAGTTTTCTCCTTTTGGTATCACAGCTTTGTGTAACTATTAGCTTCTCTGCTTCTAAACTGGTGGAATCTTCCACGTTACTACAACTCATTCTACTTCCTACTTCCATAATTTTCTCTGCAACCAAAAAAAAAAAAAATCTACTGAAAAAAACAAAAAAAAATCTACAAAAATAACATCATGAAAATCTACTCACTGCTACCAAATATACACAGAACGCTGAGATTTTTAGAAGAAGAGAGGAAGCGGTTAGGGCATGGTGGAATGTTGATGGTGATGTTGACGTTGATGCTGGCTTAAAGTGGTAAAAGTAGACCGGGTGAGCCTTGCACTGTGCTCTGCTTGCACAGAGTAAATGCTGAATGTGTATGTGTGGGTCGGTCAAGCCAAGGCGAAGGTGGGATCCGCGTCAACTTTTTGTAGGGACAGAGTTGATAGATGTTTGCCACGTATGCTTTTGGACCCATTTTGTTGAGTCTAAAGTCTTTATTTATTCGTTCAAAAAAAAAAAGTCTTTATTTATTGTTAACTATCAATGCTCCTTTTTTTTTTTTTTTTGGAAATTAACTATCAATGCTCCTTAATTGTTGAGAAATGTATATTTACCGTACTATTTAATTTATTAAATATATATATATATATATATATATTATTAAATAATTTCGTACTTCGCATGTGAATAAAAAAATATGTTTTAGACTCGTGATGGTTAAAAAAATTATTAAGTATATACTATAATATTATTATTATAGTTATTATTATTATTTAATTAATTAAATATTTTTTAAAAAAAACGGAAGTGTTATATATTAACATAACAATTTAATATTATAAATTTAATATAATTATAATTCATAAAATTTTGATAAGTCGTTTATTTAAATAATTATATGATATTTCTTCAATATTTTTTATAATTATTGTTTTAACGATATAATTAATTTTATATAAAAATATTATAGTCATAATTAGTTATAAGATAATAAAAAATCATTTGTTATTTTCTTAATAAAAAATTTAAAAAATAATAATAAATGATAATTATACTACTTTTCTTATATAACAAAAATATTATTATCAAAAAAATTATGTGCTATTTTTTTGAATTGTAATTATAGATGCAAGACGAATAAAAATTTTCGTTAATTTAATTTTAATTCCTTACTTAAGAAAATTTAACTTAATAAGTTTTTAAAAATAATAAGAGTATTTTTTTTTAACTTATATGACAATCTAGTTTTTCAATATTGATAGAGTCATGTTATAATATAGTAATTTATTAAAAATTTAATAAATTTTCTATTTGAAAAATTATACAACACTCTTTCAATATTTTTATCTAAATAATAATCTAATTTTATAAACTTAATAGACTTATAATATAATAATATTTTATGTTTTTTCTAAATTTTCTATTCAAATAATTATACAACAATCTTTTAAAATTTTTGACGTTATTATTTTTTCATAATTAATTATTTTATAAAATTTATTAATTTTGATTTCAATTGTTTACTTATTAAATTTTCGTAA
>CATIWK010122478.1:0-11934 GCA_949634005.1 Mallotus japonicus
ACAATATAAAATTAAATTATTTAAAATATAAAAATCAAATAAATATATACAATCAACTTAAATTAAATATCCCTTCAAAAATAATAAATAGATAAAAAAATTATAGAAAAAAATAAAAAAGAGAAAAAGATGAAAAAAAAACACGCGAAACGCCCAAAACAAAATTGAAATCATGGAGCAAAAGTGGTACATAATTGAAAGATGAAAAAACAAAAGTGAAAGAAAAAAGATGAGTGGGCCACGAAAGAAAAGAAAGCCCTTTGACCAGACACTGAATGAAATTTCCTCAAAATAATACCCTACACCAATTTTCACCTAATTATTTTCAAATATCCGGTAAGTGTTTTTTTTTTTTTTTTTTTCCAGCTAATTCATGGGTTCTTTGTAGTTTGACGAGTGATTCTCAAATTTGAATTTCTGTTTTTTCTTATTTTTCTAATTTTGTTTTTGGATTTATATTTTTGGTGTAGGGTATTGATAAATATTTTTCTCATTTTATTTTTGGAAATGTGTTTTTGGTGTTATAGATATTGATGTATTTTTTACCAATTCATGATTCTCGTTGATTTGGTGAGTGTATGTTGTGATTTTTGTTGTTGTTTCAATTGTTCCGGTGGTTTCAGTTATTTTAGTTGTTTTTGTTGTTTTCATGATTATTTTTATTTAGTTGTTTCAGTTATTTTAATTGTTTTGGTTGTTTTCGTAGTTATTTTTATTTGGTTGTTTCGATCGTTTTGGTTGTTTTAATTGTTTTAGTTGTTTATATAGTTATTTTATTTGATTGTTTTCTGTTTGTTTTAGTTGTTTTGATTTTTTAAAACAATTACCATATTTTTGAAATAATAATTATTAAATATCATATTTTTCAAAAAAAAAGTCAATCGTGTTTTTAAATTTTTTTTCCTTCTCTAATTATTTCTGAAAAATCCCAAACAAATTGTGAGAACGGTGTTTGAACCTTTTCTTTATTTTTTTATTTTGATATTTAAATTTTTTATTCAATTGGGTATGTAAAAATTATTTTTCAAATGACATATCCATTAATGGAGATGTTTGTATTCATGATTTAAATAATAAATTAATTTTTTATTTAAATAATAAGTTAATTAAACATTCTTTTTTTGTTTTATAATTAATTTAAATAATAAATTAGTTAAACATTCTTTTTTTTGTTTTATAATTGTTCGTCCAATTTATATTTATTTTCTTAGGTTTATACAAAGTAAAATTTAATTCTTTAAAAAATTTTAATTCTTTAAAAATTTAATTCTTTTACTCATTCAACTAATTTAAAAAATAAAATTCAATAATAAAATTTTTTAATTATTATGGTTGAATTTTTTGTTTTACTTTTTCAAATCATTTTAGTTGGATATTTTTTTTTTCAAAATTTCAATTTTCAGATATTTTAATATTTCTTCAGCTGATTAATTGCGAATATTTTTGTAATTCTTAAATTAGATATCTAATACTATAATTTTAACTTTCATTTGGTGGGTGCAGAACAATGGCAGAATTCTGCGTCTTTGGCGTTGTCATTGCACCCTTTATTGGCCTCATACAAGTGCAGTCCAAGGAAGTGTCTGCATTTGCCACACATAGTGCCTTTATGACAATCTTTTTCATCGCTTTGTTTGTATGTGTCTCAATAGTGCTGGGGGAGGTTATCTTCGGAACTCCTCTTGAACCATACGATCAAATTCTTGACAAAATTCGTTTGTTGGTAATGGCTTGGGCTATGGATTCACTTGTGTTGATTGTTAGCCCCTTTCTTGGATGGTTTATTTTTGTCATATGGCTCTTTTTTGTTGCAAAAGTAACACATGACTTATACCAAGAGCTCTACCAGTTGATTCGCCAAGCAATTGATAAGATAAAGGAATTATGGGATGACATGATGTCTAGAACCGACTTAACTGCTGATGAACAAGTTTAATGTGCTTCTTGATTAATAAAAGATGACAAAGTAGAAAAACATAGGCTATAATCTGTATGCAACATTGTTGTTGAAAAAAAAAAACTAGGGATAAGTACAATTTTAGTCCTTGTGGTTTTTTTTTTTTGGTTTTTAAGTACCATGTGTTTTACCTTTTTTTTTAATACTTTAGTACCATTCTAACTAATATCATCATTATTTTATAAGAAAAATTAATATAATATTAAATTTTAATGATACATTTATTTTATATATGATTTACAATCAATCTAACCAATTGGTTATTTTTAAGAATACTAAGAATCATTTATTTTTATTCATAATTAAATTAAAAATGCATCTAAATTCAATTTTTTTTGTGAGTTTATTGTAGTTAGTGAATAATATATTACCCATTATATGATTTTAGCTTTGAAAATGCATATTATTTTACATTAAAGCATAAATTTTAAACAATATTTGTTAGAAGGGTACCAAAGTGTAAAAAAATGTGAAACACATGATACTTAAAATCCAAAAAAAAAATATCATAGGACTATTTTTACCAAAAGGAAAAACTACAGGGACCAAAATTGTACTTATCCCAAAAAACTATATGTACCATAGATGTTGTACAATTTATGTTGTTGTACACTTGTAATCTAATAAATAGTATCGCATTTTCAGTTTTCAATTTTAGTAGCGTATTTGGCAGCTTAAATTATGATAAAATGGAAAGAGCAAGATACAATGGCTTAATCAGATTTTCAATGAAAAAAAATGGAATTGACATAACAGATTTTCAATGAACAAAAAGTTTAATAAGATTCAATAAAAACATCAAAGTGGCATGCCAAGAATACCATATGGCCCTATTTTAACCTTTATTTGTTTTATAGGTACCCAATCACTCTTTTACACCTAAATTCCTACCATCTTTTAGGTAAAATTCTAGGAACCGATTTATCATGTAGGAAGGAAGAGATTATAGAGCTTGCACATTGACAAGTTTCTTTAAATTTTTTTTGAAATAACAAGTTTCTTTAATTTTTTTTTTAAGGCTGAAATAGAGCTTTATTGAATATCGGAAGACAAAACAGAAATAATAAGCTCTGGAGGATAATCCATCCAGACATGAGAATCAGACATAGAAACAGAAGCACGGGCTAAGATATGTGCTACCTGATTCGCTGATCTCCTAACATTAGAGATAGCCACAAAGCTAGTCTCATTAATAATACTCTTACAGTCATCAATAAGTAATCCAAAAATAAAATTGTCCATTTCTGTGCTATTGACAGCATGCACTATAGATAGGGCATCCACCTTAAAAATTGCATGCTGCACATCAGTGACTTAATCCAGCTAAGTGCTTCAAGAAGGCTGATAGCTTCAGCTAGTCGAGCATAGGCCGAAGAGTGAGCTCTAGACAGGGATTTGCATGCAACAAATCTTCCGCAACTATCCCGCAACACACAGCTTGTGTTGATTGTTAACCCATTTCTTGGATGGTTCATTTTTGTCATATGGGTCTTTTTTGTTGCAAAAGTAACACACGACTCATACCAAGAGCTCTACCAGTTGATTTGCCAAGCAATTGACAAGATACAAGAATTATGGGATGGCATGATGCCTATAACTGACTCAACTGATAATGTACAAGTTTAATGTGCTTCTTGATTTGATGACAAAGTAGAAATATATAAGCTATAATCTATATGTAACATGGTTGTTAAAAAAAAAAAATCTATATGTAACATAGATGTTGTACAATATATGTTGTTGTACACTTGTAATCTAATAAATTGTATCAGATTTTCAGTTTTCAATTTTAGTTGTCTTTGGCAGCTTAAAATATGATAAAATGGAAAGAACAAGAATCAGTGGCTTAATCAGATTTTCAATGAAAAAAAAACGTTTAATAAGATTTTTTAGCCTTACCTGCCTCCTTCGCACACTTTTCTTTTATTTTTAACAAGTAGAAAATATATCATTAATAAAATTCTGGACAAAATATAAGAAAGGAAGCAAGATTGTTACAATATATACAAATTATAGCAAATATTATTGCAATTAAAAGATACATTACAAAAGAGCATAAAAAGATAACATCTAAAATAAAGTAAATAAAGCCACAAATACATTTGTGTATCCCTGCTGCAATAAGAGCATTTGTATTTTAGTAGGGATAAAGAAATTTTTAGTGTTTTAACTTTTTAAAATTTGACAATTTAGTTCCAACTTTTTATATATTCCCTCAATTCCAAACTAAGTGTCTCTTTTTCAAATAAAAAAAATTCCAATTATTTTGTCACTTTTATATATCCAATGCAACATTAATTTTTTCTTTCCTATTTTATCCTTATGTTACTTTTATCTAATTGGTTTTGTAAAATTCAATAAGTTTTGAATATATCTAGAGAAGGATAATTTAGCCCATTTAGCTATTTTATAAGCCTATTAAATGTTTTTTTAATCCAAGTGAAATACTAAAAAGAGACACTTAGTTTGGAATGGAGGGAGTAATAATTAAGTGTGGCAACCTATAAAAAATTTATAAAATTGTGTATATAGCAGATCATCAACAAATTGTCCTTTAACATTACACTATTTCAAAATTAAAAAACTTTATTACCCTTAAACTTAAAAAAAAAAACATAGATAAAATCTTTGTCTCATTACAAATCCAAAATGCTTATTGAAATGACACATTCATTTCCTGTATAAATAGTTTTTCCAGCATCACATCCAAAAGTATTCCATGCCAAAAGGCAACATGCCAACAAGTGTTCAAAACTATTTGTACTTTACTAACATCATTAATAGTGAATAGGTTACAACTGACCTAAGGAACGTCTTACTTGTACCTGTCCATACAATCAACATTCTCTCACCAAGCTATGAGTTCAAGAATGGCTATCTCAATGAATGCAACTTCCATAAATATAAACATAAAAAATTAGATTCTTAAGCATACAAACTGTAGGAAACAAAATCAAAGTAATAAATTTAGCAAAAACAGCTATCTCAAGGCTTCCTCTGCTGCTCTTTTGTATGGGCTTCATCCTCCCTCCAGCAGAGTGATTAGCTTCAAGTTGATTTCCATAGTTGTTTTTTCTTAGTTTTTTTTTTTTCTGCTTTGTTATCTCTTAGTTTTTTTTTTACTGCTTTGTTTTCTTTTTTAATGCCTAGTCTCTATAGAAACTTGAGGAATAGTTGTTTTGTTTCACAGTTTGCTTAGAGACTACATAGTGGTCATCAATTCAGGTAACCCCTTAGGGCATGAAACTGTAGCTGTTAGCACAGTCTATTTTGGTCCGGAGTTGTTTCAACTCATCTTCTGTAGCCTTCGGGCGGTATTTCTTGGCAATCTCAAATTTCCCAAAAAAAAAAAAAAAAAAAAAAAAGTTTCCTAATTTTAAAAATAATAATAAAAAATGCAACATTTTGAATTCATACCTCCTCTAAAATCCCGACATAACAAATTCATCTAAACATCAATATTATGTTCACATTTCAAAGCTCAAAACATTACAAGCAAATTTTGAAGCGGATAGAAGAGATAAGAGGTAGAAAGGAATAGAAATACCATGTGCAATGCAGTAGCGTCTAGTAGATCTCAATATGAACAATGCTTTGTAGAAAAATTACCACTGCGTGGTTGAAATGATGAATTGCTTAAACTAGACTCGTGAAGAAGCCAAATTGATAAAAGTAGAGCAAGTAATAAGATATGCAGAGTATAACATTCTTCCTCCCCCCCATAACAAAAACTTTCTCTCTCTTGGGTTTATAATTTTTAATAAATTCGATGAAATTGAAATGTTAACAGTATAGGAAAAGGTAAATTTAAATTACTATTATGGGTAATTTAGTTATTTTTACTATATGACTTACTATTAACATTCTATTGTTATTTTTTTACAGGTTGCAACACTCAATTGTTATAAAAGATAGCTCAAACACTGAATTGTTAAATTTTAAAAAGTTCAGACACTAAAAATGTCTTTATTCCTATTTTAGTAAAAGAGAAAGCCAACTTCTAACCTAGATAAACTTAAATAAGCCGAAACAATATTTCAGCATCCTCAGCGAAATAATGGGTATGACAAAATCCATTTTGCAAACTACAAAGAAAACTTTGAACAATGGGTAAATTAAATCAAGAATTTTCTCAAGAGAAACAATGTCTTCCTCTCTATGAATGCAAGCACAAAGATTACATTTTTTTTTCCAAATTCAAAAAACTATCATAGAAGGAGTAAAATTCTCATAAAAGGAAAATAAAGTAGGGATTTAACTCTAGATCTAGATAAACTAACATCTATTTTAACAAAATAACATAAAATAGATATAATAAAAAAAAAAGAAAAGGATCAATTTTCTGAAATCCTGTATCAATGTAGAAAGAAAAGAGATAACAGTATAGACATGCTACAATTTTACCCTCACCTATCTTCTAATTCTCATATTAGATACGAATTAATGAAGGTGAAATTTGTTTGAAAGATAAAACGTGGGAAAACGACTTGATTTAGGCTCAAACCATTTTTATGGTCGTGAAATTTTTGGTTTTCTTTCTATTGGTTCTTATTGAATTATTTTCTTTAATTGAGTCCTCAAATTTTTATTTTTGTAATTTTTAAATCCTTAATTTGACGTCCGTTAAATTTGAACTTTTCAAGTTTCGATAAGTCCTTAATGAATTATTTACATTTAATTAAGTCCTTGAACTTTTATTTTTTTTATTTTTATATCATTTAATAGACATATATAAAACATGTGTCAATAAAACATTGTGTAATGCGACTATTTAATAAAGCTTATATCATGTAGAATATTTTTAATTTATAAATTTAAATTTGACCTGAAATTGGCTCATAAAAACTCGAATTTTTAGCTTCTAATTTATTTAATTTTATATTTAAATATTATAATTTTAATTTATTTTCAGTTTTTAATAATAGAAATTTTTTCATTGCTAACTTCTCATTTTTATCAAAATATTTATATTAAAATATTTTTTAATTTATAAAATTTATTTTATATATGTAATATATATTAATATACTACCATAAAACTTGAATAACATAAAGTATAACTTAAATTCAATCTTTGCCATATTAATTATTAAAATTATAAAATTTAATTAAAATTTATAGATCAATTGATAATTGAATTATTTTTAATAATAAATTAAATTAAAAAATTTTAACATAAGTTTATGAAATAATTGAAATAATTTTATTTTATTTTATTAAATAAAAAATTTAACTTAGTAAAATTTAATTTGAATAATAAAATTGGGTTAAATTTAACTTAATTTTTATTGAATAAAAAATTTTAATTCAATAAAAATTGAGTTAAACAATAAAATAAAATTAGATTATTTAAATTAATTTATGAACTACTTTAAATTAATTTTATTAAATTAAAACATTAAATTAAATATACATGACTAAATAATATTAAATTAAAAAAGAGCTAAATTTGAGTTGAACTCGAGTTTTTACGAGTCAATCTCGAGTCAAGTTTATATTTACAAATAAAAAATATTCTACATGATATAAGTTTCATTGCACAATATTTTTAGTGACATGTGTTTTCATATATGTCTGCTAAAGGATATAAAAATGCGACAAATAAAAGTTCGAGGACTTAATTAAATGTAAATAATTCATTAAGGACTTATTGAACAAAATTTGAAAAGTTCAAATTTAACGGAAATAGTATGATGTGGCAATAATTGGACAGAAAATCTGTTCAAATTTAATAGATGTCAAATTAAAGATGTAAAAATTATAAAAATAAAAATTTAAGGACTCAATTAAAGAAAATAATTCAATAAGGACCAATCGAAAGAAACCCAATAAGTTAAGGGATCTTAAATTGGTTTAAGCCCTTAATTTATAAGTGAACAAAAACGTCATTCTCATAAATTTTAGGTATGTACTCATAGAAGTTGCTTGTGGTCCATTTCGGAAAATTTTTTTTTTTTGAAAAATTAAGTTACAGTTAACCTTTAAATCGGACCACGCGGTCTTTAAATTAGATAAGTATTGTGATTTTTTAGGATTTTGTATTTTACATTTTTACATTTTAAGTTTAATACTTTTTTTTAACAAATATTGTTTAAAATGTACACTTTATTGTAAAAATAATATGCATTTTTAATGCTAAAATTATATAATGAGTGATATATTATTCAACTAACAACAATAAACTTAAAAAAAAAATTTAGATATATTTTTTAATTTAATTATGAATAAAAAGAAATAATTTTTAAAATACATTTATTAAATTTTAAAAGTAACCAATTAGTTAGATTGATCATAAATCATATATAAAATAAATTTATCATTAAAATTTAATATTATCTTGTTGTTTTCTCATAAATAATGATGATATTAGTTAGAAGGGTAAATTAACTAAATAATAAATATTAAATTAATTAAAATTAAATTATAAATTAATTAAAATTATATTTTTTATTTTGATTAGGTTAACTTTTATTTTATATAATAAAACTAACTAAATAGTATATTCAGTCTTTATCGAAACTAAATTATATTTTTTATTTTAATTACATGAACTTTTATTTGAACTAATATAAACTAAATAAGTAGCATAGCAAGGTCTAATAAAAATACTTATAATTAATTTAATTAATTTTATTATTTAAATAATTAATTATAATCATAATTTAAAAATACTACAAAGAATTTTTTTAATAGATAGTGATAACAAAGTCAAAATTAAACTCCTAAAGATTGGGTCAAAGTCCTAGTCACATGTTGAGTCAACTGAATAGTAGGCCTGCGTACTTCCACATATAAAAGGACCTACGACTTGAAAACCTATGGACATATGTCGCCCATCTCTCCATAATTATCGCGCATAACTCTCACTCATGCAATGGTGGTGACTTTTACTTAGGCACGTAATTAATCTCTCATTAAGCTGAAAATCAATCCGCATGTGATAATTCCTTGATCTTTAAATAGTTTCCTATTCTAACCCAACAAGGTAACCAATTCAATCACCATTTATCCAATTATCTCTTTGCTGACTTTAGCATCGGAGTAGAACTGTCGAGATCTCACCTAGCCCCATTATTACGTTTATTGTCTTGCATATCAACCCAATAAATCATCTACATCTCATCATGTCTTCTATTTCACAGCTCGAGGAAACTAGTTTATCAGATAGTAATACTAAAATTTAAAATTATTAAAAAGTTAATATATAATTACTAAAAAAAGGGAAATTTTATATTATAAATATTTAAATTTTTTTTATAAAGTTATAGTCATAATATGTTTTGGAATAGAGAACATAAAGTTTAAAAATAAATACTGTCATAATATATTGTATATGAAATTATTTTTAGAACAGAGAATATTATCAATTATAAAAATATTGAAAGAATAGTGTATAATTTTTTAAATAAAAAATTTATTGAAATTGGCATAAATTAAGTTTGTTATATTGGATTGCTATACAAATGAATAATACTTTTATTATTTTAAAAAGTAAACAACAACGACAATAATAATAATAATAATAATAATAATAATAATAATAATAATAATAATAATAATAATAATAATATCAAAGTATATATTTAATATTTTATATACTATTACGAGTTTAAATAATTTTTTGTTTTTAATTAAAAAATATTGAAGAAACTTTGTACAGTTATTTAAATAAAAAATTTATTGAAGTTATAATAAATTATAACTCTATTGAATTGTTAAATAAACAAACAATACTTTTATTATTTTTAAAAAAATTAAATAATATTAACAATAGTAATAATATTGAGCTATGTATTTAATATTTTATATACTATGATGAGTCTAAATAATTTTCTATTCACGTGCGAAATATTTTTTTTAACTATATATATATATATATATATATATATATATATATAGAAGGAGAAGAAGGAAAATTTAATCATAGTCTAAAATAAATTCAGAAAAATAGAAGTTAGACGATCCATACATTCTAATCATATAAATCTCGTAATAAACTGATAAATTAGTAAATAAGGAATATGCATTTGACTTATATTTTAGGATTATTTTATTATTTTATATATTTTAATGTTATTTTTATTATTATCAAATGAAAATATATTATATCATCTAATGGTCAATATTAACGAGATAAAGTTTACTTTGTAATATTCCTAAAAAAAAAAAAAGAAGTTTACCTTGTAAAAAAAATAAAACAAGCATAAAAATGCACCTCTGTTCGGTACAAATTACCCGTAGCTGCACGTGGAAACGAGCTGGAAAAGTCATGCAAATGTGTATGACCAAAATCATCTAGGTCAAACTTCAACAATTGGTGGCTAGCAACAACAAAACTATTTGCAGAAAATGGCAATGAGGATTTGATGGCTCTAGTTGCAGGCACGTGTTGGTATATTTGGAAATCCAGGAACTCAAAACAATTTAATAGTTAACTGGAGGATCCAAGAGGAATGGTAGAAAGAATAAATTGTTGGTGGAGGTCCATTCAGCAAGCATCTATTGCTCAATCTCATCAAAACGTAATTGTTAATGATGCAAATGACCTGCAGAATCGCTCCTCATGGATGCCTCCTTCAGATGAAGTCTGGAAAATTAATTGCAACGCATCGATGGGGAAATCTAAAAATGCTTGTAGCATTGCCTTTGTTTGCAGAGATAGCCGAGGGTCGTTAATGCATATCAGTTCAAAGAAATCAGCTGCGCATTCTCCCCTGCAGGCAGAGATGACAGCTTTAAATGAAGCAACCATTTTTGCAAGTCGATTTGCGAACAGACGTTTCATCATTGAGTCAGATTGCTTAGCAGCGATTGAATTATGTAACTTGGCTATAGAGGATAGACCGTGGGAAGTGGATACTATCCTGGAAGAAATCCAAGATCTGATTGCTGATAATGGCAATATCCAATTCAGACATGTCTATAGAACTGCTAATAGGGTGGCTGACTGGTTGACAAAGCATCAATCAGCTGTTATTCTGTGTAATTCTGGTTTTAATATTGACTCCGTTTTCCTTAGCCTTGTTATGAGGGACATGGTTAATCTTCTGTTATTAATATATATTTGTTCAAAAAAAAAAAAAAGACTACAACCAAAACAATTAATCACTATTCGCGACGCCAAATACAATAGACGACGAAACAAAAAAAAGCATCTGGGCCAAGACAAATGAGACAAATGAAATACGTTTAGACATCTTACAAATACGATAATAACACGTTTAACATTAAAACTACAAAATGTTATAAAAGACATATTTAACATGCAAATAATATAACAGTTTAAATCCTAAATAATAATTTAAAATTCAAATATCCAATTTCCAAATATATTACAATATTTTAAAACATATATAAAATAACAGTAACAATTCATACTTCCTTCAAGCTCTTGCTCCTCCCATCTACAATTTCACATTGACACATATGAGTATATAGCAGCAAAAAAGGGTTAAATATTGCAGTGGTCACCGAACTTTGGGTTTGTTTCATTTTGGGTACTAAACTTTAATTTGTATCTTTTTGATAACCAAACTTTAATTTTGTTTCAACCGCCAGTCACCTGGTGGCGCAATGCTGACGTGGTTACCGGTTGAAAAATATTCTTAGAATATTCTCCACGTCAGCTTCCACGTCATCGTCCATGTCACCGAACTTTAATTTTGTTTCAATTCGGATACTAAATTTTGATTTTATTTCAATTTGGGTACTCAACTTCAATTTGTATCTGTCAATACTAAGATATTTTATTTAAATTATAATTACAATTTAATCAATTCTAATTTTGTCAAATATAATTAGGTTTAATTAACTTTTTAATATTTGAATAATATAAAAGTTAGATATATTTTAATTAAAATTAAATTGTATGTTATTTAAATTACATACAAATATTTTACTTAAATTAAAATTATAACTTAATTAAACCTAATTTTATAAGTAAATTATTCTTATTATATTAATATTTAACTTCTTAAT
>CATIWK010122524.1:0-10318 GCA_949634005.1 Mallotus japonicus
GCTATGTGATAGCTATAACTTAAGTCACTTAGATATATGTTACGTGGTAACTAAAGAGCACATATTGCTCAAACGCCACATTTTGGTGATAAAACACATTTTGTTTTAAAGGGCACATTTTGCTGAATGCCACATTTTGGTGATAAAACACATTTTGTTTTAAATAGCACATTTTGCTTAACGCCACATTTTGTTGATAAAACACATTTTGTTTTTAAATATCACATTTTGTCTAACACCATATATTGATCACAAAGCACATTTTGCTTGACACCGCACATAGGTTACATGGCACATATTGTTTGATGCCATATATTGGTCATAGCACATCTTGCTTGACATCATAGCACATTTTGCTTAACATCATAAGTACATTTTACTTGACATCATAGTACATATTGCTTGATGCCACATATCGACTACATAGTACATCTTGCTTAATATCAAGTAGCAGCTAAAGCGCCAATCACAAGTTTGTGATCGCTTCTAGGCAAAAGCCTCAAAGGGCACAGGTAAGTATCCTAACTCTTCACTTTAGAAATTGTGTGTTTATCTGCTTTGCCGCAATTTGTCGAGCAAACAGCGACAAAGGGGGGCAACTGTAGACACCCAATTTCGGAATAGCTGAGCATTGATGCGACAGAGAACTCCGATGATGAGAAAATTAAAAATGAGCCTCAGGATGTTTAAGTTCGAAATCTCAAAGAGGCTTGATTGTGTTTCTAAAGTATGTTTAAGGACTCAATTGAAAAGTTTTGGTTTTTAGAGGGACCTTTTTGTAATTAAATGTTAAAAAAAAATTAAATCGGGATAATGGATTTCCGATCGGAAATCCAGAATTCTGATCGGAAATCTAGAATTCCGATCGGAAATCCATTATTCCGATTTATTATTTTTTTAACATTTAATTACAAAAAGGTCCCTATATAAACCAAAACCTTTCAATTGAGTCCTTAAACGTACTTTAGAAACACAATTAAGCCTCTTTGAGATTTCGAACTCAAACATCCTGAGACTAATTTTTAATTTTCTCATCATCGGAGTTCTCTGTCGCATCCACACTCCCTTATCCCAGAATTGGGTGTCTACAGTAGCATCTCTATGTTCTTTTCTTTCCTGTGTACTTTCTCTTCTTGTAATATTTCCACTTCTTTATCTTTCCTTTCTTTCCTTTCCCTTGTAACTTGTAGAAGTGGCGCTTCTTCTTTTTGCCTGAATATTCACATACTTTTGAGCCTTTACATTTGATATGCAAATCAGGCCTTTCACAAGATAACTTTCCCAGAGGATTCTTCTTACTTCCCAGGTATAGTTTGATAATCTTCCTTTACTTGCAGAGCTGAGAGTGGGCTTACATCATAACCTGGTATAGATGTCCTAAGGGAACATCTCCACCCTTCTGATTCATCTGCTGAAGAATAGTAAACATCCTGGAAAATAAAATTTTAGGAATAGAAGCCACAAAGGCTCTCTTTAAATATGGATTTATTGTTCCTCATAGCTGGTAAAACTTTGTAGACATGTTTTAGAAATGTTTATCCAAATCTTTCTTCTTCAAATAGCAGCATTTCATTTGATAGAACTCCTTTCTAGCAATCTCTAAATCATCATCCCACTTTCTTAGAAACTCATAATACAAGAGTCCTAAGAATTCTTCAACTCACTGTACTTGAACTAGTTGAGCTTTTGAATAAACATTGAGGGCAGTGTACCAGTTCAAAAGCTTTCCTACCATTTTGCTAGGAATGTCTCGAATATATTTCTCAATTCATCTCTAGGAAGAAGCATTTGGCTATTAATCCAAGCTCTGAACTCTAAGAATCTATTCATATACTATGAAGGAGGAATATCATCTAGAGTAAAATAGCCTTCCGTAGTGGATGACTATGGATGACCATGAACAGGCTGAGTTTCTGAATCACTTATATTTTCTGTTGGATCAAATGGTTCTTCTACATATGGAGGAGGTAGACTTCTGGCTCTTGATGTCTGCGTGTCAGCCATCAAATGAAAAGGAAGCTCTGCTTCATCTTCAGAGGAATTTATTTCATCAAAGTCAGTTATATCAGATAAACTGGCTGTTGAAAAATCATTTGCTATAGAATCAATTGTGAAACTTGGCATAGCATTAACTACACACTTTTCTAAAAATGAGGAAATTGGATTCATCATTATCATCGAAGGTTTATCTGCTTCAATTGATTCAGTTGATAAGGATGAGAGCTGCATTTTTCTGAAGATGATTTCTTAGCCATTTCTGGTTGAGGAAAATGAGTTGTTTTTCCTTTTTTCTAGTAGTTTTAGTGGAAGGACTTGGTGGATTAAATCCTTGAAACCTTGAAGGGATATTCAAGAAAGAGGAAGCATTTGGGAATAATGGTTGATTTGAGTAGCTTGGCATAGGAAATGGGTTGTACAAGAATCCCATCAGATCTAGAGAAAATAGCCTTAGTGAGGATCGTGACTAGGAATCCTTCTTTTTACTCAAATCTCACTCCAAATCATTAATTTGAGCCTTCAATTTCTGAATTTTAATCTCTTTTCATTTGAATGCTTGTTGTTGTGCCTTTGTTACTGATTATTTGTAATAGTTCATGGTGCTTCATTTCTATTTGTTTAATCAACTCTGCATGTATTGCCTTTATTTCTTTTTCAAAGTTAGAGAGTCGATTATCAATTTGCTTAACCTGTCTTGCTACATCATTAACCTTCTCTTTTATTTGCTTTAATTTTTTATTTTGGGCACAAGCATTCAGAGTCTATCAATTTAAAGCTGCTTCAGCAGGATTTGTTCTTCTTGGCCTTCTATCGGGATCAACAACACTAGTGTTTAGGACAAAAGGTTGAGAGGTTTTATAGTTATCGACTTTTGCTATCAAAGGAGGGAAATCTACAGGCTAAAACATATAGATTTCTGAGACATTAGTTGATTTTATGGGCATTTCAGGAGGCAAGACTGAAGAAATGGGTTTGTCTTTCCTTACCCATTTAAGAGCTTATCTATAACAGGGTAAAGGTGTTGGTTTTAAGTGATTCTTCCTCCTCAGGCAGTCTTTAAGAATAATAATATTTTTCAGAGAAAGAATCACCTAAAACCATAAATGAATCATCTTCTACTAGTTCAAACCCATATGTCATCTATGATTATAATTATGTACCTACTAAGTCTATCTCTGTAACCATATCACCCCCCTGTTAAACTAAGTCCAGATTCAGATTCTTGGTGCTGAACAAACTGCTACCACTATAGCAGCAACTCTCCATTACTAGATTATCTATTGCTTTCAGAATCTTGCCATTAATCTGTCTCTGCCTTCTATTCATAATGATGCTCTTTTTTTCAAAGAAGATTCTTATAATGCTCCAACATATATCCATATTCTAAAGAAAATTTCTAGGAATGAATTGTTAAGTTTATTCCCAGAAAAATGGATCACAAATTATGAGAAACTACGAAGCAGTTGATTAGGTCCAAAGTTCTGATCCGATTTTCGTAGAAAATCTAGATGGTTATGTTGAAATAATTTTTAGAAAAAGACAAGAGGCACCGATAGTGTTTAACACTTAATTCATGTTTTCACCTTTTTTTTCATTAATTAAGGAGAAAGTGCCTATTACCCACTTTGATGATGATGAGGAGACCAATTTATGCTTTTAAGCATAATGGTCACCGTTACTTTGACATCTATAATTGCGATGATTGTTGTATGTTGAATGATGATGAAGAAAAGAAAAAGAAAAAGAAATCTACCAAAAAGTGTAGTGAAAGGGAGTTTAAGAAAAGATATGAAGATGGAGATTCATTTGTGAGCACTTTGGGGCAACCTTTAGGAAAGTATGATTATCTGGTATCATACTCTCCTCCATCTTAGTATTAATAACCCAAACCACTAAACACACCACCTGAACCTTGTAAGCCAAGACCACAGCCTTCTTCGCTAAGACCACAGCCTTCTCCACCAAAACCTAAAATAATACCTTTACCCTGTTATAGACAAGCTCTTAAATGGGTAAGGAAAGACAAACACATTTATTCAGTCTTGCCTCCTGAAATGCCTATAAAATTAGCTATTGTCTCAGAAATTTGTATGTTCCAGCCAACAGATTTTCCTCCTTTGACAGCAGAAGCCGACAACTATAAAACCTCTTAACCCTTTATCCTAAACGCTAATGTTGTTGATCCCAATGGGAGGCCAAGAAGAACAACTCCTGTTGAAGTAGTTTTGAATTGGCAGACTTAGAATGCTTGTGCCTAGAATAAAAAATTGAAGTAAACAGAAGAGAAGGTTGATGATATAGCAAGACAGGTTAAGCAAATTGATAATCGACTCTCTAACTTTGAAAAAGAAATGAAGGCAATACATGCAGAGCTAATTAGAGAGATAGAAATGAAGCACCAGGAATTATTACAAATAATTAGTAACAAAGGCATAATAACGAGCATTCAAATGAAAGAGATTAAAATTTAGAAGTTGAAGGCTCAAATTAATGAGTTGGAGCAAGATATGAGTAAAAAGAAGAATTCCCAGTCACAATCCTCACCAAGGTTGTTTTCTCCAAATTCGACAAGATTCTTACACAACCCATTTCCTATGCCAAGCTACTCAAATCAACCATTATTCCCAACCGTTTCCTCTTCCTTGAATATCCCTCCAGAATTTCAAGGATTTAATCCACCAAGTCCTTCCATTAAGACCACCAGGAAAAAAGGAAAAACAACTCATTTCCTCAACTAGAAATGCCTAAGAAATCATCTTCAGAATAAATGCAGCTCTCATCCTCATCAATTGAATCAACTGAAGCAGATAAACCTTTAACAATAATGATGAATATATTTTGGAAAAATGTAAAATTAATGCTATGCCAAGTTTCACAATTGATTCTATGACAAATGATTTTTTAATAGTCAGTTTATTTGATGCAACTGACTCTGATGAAATAAATTCCTCTGAAGATGAAGGAGAGATTCCTTTTCATTTGATGGATGATAAGTAGACATCGAAAGCCAGAAGTCCACCTCCTCCACATATAGAAGAACCATATGATCCAACAAAAAATATAAAGGATTCAGAAACTCAGCCTGTTAATGGTCATCAAAAGTCATCCACTACGGGAGGCTATTTTACTCTATATGATATTCCTCCTTCACAATACAGTTGTTAGAGTTTAGAGCTTAGATTAATGGCCAAATGCTTCTTCCAGGAGCTGAATTGAGAAATGTGTTCGAGACATTCCTAGCCAAAATGGCAGGAAAGCTTTCAAACTGGTACACTGCCTCAATGTTTATTCAAAAGCTCAACTAGTTGGAGTAGAGTTAGTTGAAGAATTCTTAGGACTCTTGCATTATGAGTTTCTAGGAAAGTGGGATGATGGTTTGGAGATTGCCAAAAATGAATTCTATTAAATGAAATGCTGTTTTTTGAAGAAGAAAGATCTGGATAAACATTTCCAAAACATGTATACAAAGTTTTACTAGCTAGGAGGAATATCAAATCCAGGTTTGAAGCAAGCCTTTGTGGCTTCTATTCCTGAAATTTTATCTTCCAGGATGTTTACTATTCTCCAGCAGATGAATCAGAAGGTTGAAGATGTTCCCTTAGGACATCTATACCAAGTTATGATATAGGCTCACTCTTAGCTCTATGAGCAGAGGAAGATTATCAAACTATACCTGGGAAGTAAGAAGAATCCTCTTGGAAAGTTATCTTATGAAAGGCCTAATTTGTAGATCAAATGTGCTCAGAAGTATGTGAATGTTCATGCAAAAAGAAGAAGCACCACTTCTACAAGTTACGAGGGAAAGGAAAAAAAGCAAATATAAAGAAGTGGAAGTATTATAAGAAGAGAAAGTATAAAGAAAAGAAAAGAACAGACAGATGCTACATTTGTGGAAAAAAGGGACATTTTGCAAAGAACTGTCCTTCAAAAATAAAGAAGGCAAAAAAATGATTCAACACATCCAGCAAATCACAGCAGTTGATTGAGAAAATACTGATATTGAGTTACTATTTTCTGAAGAAGATAAGCTTTCACCATATAGCATCTTTGCAGTTTGTCATGACACAGACTCAGAAACATCTAGTTCTGATGATGAAGCACTACCCTTTCCTCAACAAATTTCCTTTGATAATGTTATAGTATTAACTCATGATGACCATCCAATTCCATTAGTCCCTATCCAAATTTATCCAACCAATTACTCCAAACCTATAAAAGTCATTGCTGTTATAGATACTAGAGCCAGAATAACCATTCTCAATCCAAAAGCTCTTCCAAGAGAATATTGGAAGGAATATTCAGAATATTTCTATTGTGCTAATGGAGAACTTTTTGAAACCACCTACAAAACCAGACAACCCATAAAAATCCAATTCTTTCCAGGATGTCACATATGGATAAATGTTCTTGGCTTACCTTTACCTGGTAAAAATATTGTTCTTGGATTTGATGTCTATTGGAAGGTAAAAGATTTGCGAATCTTTCCAAATAGAACAAAATTTAAAAAATATTTTCAACTTTTCACCATAAAAACCTTTAGTGACCATAGACCAAACACTATCCTCAATAGACCTTAAACCTATCCATGAGTTTTTGTTACAACAATGTAGTGCGGATTCACACACTCAATTTTCAAAAAAATGCCCTTTTCCTTTATAGAAGAACCCTGAATTCTTTATCTCGCTGCCTTTCAAGCAAAATGAAGACGTGAATCCTACCAAAGCAACTTGTCCAGGAATGACTCTTACAGATTTAAAAATGGCTATTGAAGAGTGCATGGAATTGAAAAGCCAAGGTTTAATTGAGCCAACAAAGTCAGAATGGGCTTGTCAAGCATTTTATGTGAACAAATGCTCTGAGTAGGCTAGAGAAAAAAAGAGATTGGTGATTGATTATCAGCCCTTAATTTTTTTTTAAGGGATGATAAATTTCCTCTACCAAAGATCTCTTCACTCTTCACCTTTTTGGCAGAAGCAAACATCTTTTCAAACTTTGACTTAAAGGCAGGATTTTAGCAACTTGGAATTAAAGAAGAAGAGAGATACAAAATAGGATTCTGCATTCCTAATCATTATTACCAGTGGATTGTAATGCCATTTGGATTGAAAGTGGCTCCTTCACTTTTCTAAAGGGATAATGACATTTTAAGTCCTATAAGTATAGCCAATTTAACAATTAAGTCCTATAAGCTAATTCCTTCTCAATCGAGTCCTAGAAGATTTTAAATGTATCCCCGTTAGTCCTAATATGTTAATTTAAACAGAATTGGCTGATTTGGCACAAACACCAGTTATGCCCTTTACACCTCACCTTACACATAATCTCACATGATCCATGTCATAGAGCCACATCAACTAATTGACACATCAAACTTCCACTTAAATTTACAATTAAAATAAAAAATTAGGTTTCAATCAATATATAAATAGATTCAATTTTAATTCTTTATTTTTCTTCTTCTTCGTTTTTTTACAACTTCATCTTCTTCACTTTAGTTTTTCACTCCTTTTGAACCTTTCTTTATTACTTTTCATCTGTCAAATTTACCATATCTCTCACCACAGTTACCACCTTCTTATTAAGTTTTGGGGAACCAAACATACCTGAAATTGAAAAGGATACAGAAGAAGAAGAAGAAGCTACTAGCGAGTTTTCTTCTTTGAATGCTGGGGTTGCAGGGGATGCCACTGTTGTTGTTGGAAAATATGAGAACTTATTTGTAGAGAGGTTTGTAGGGAAGAAAAAGGATACTGCAGAGGAAATCATTAGAGAAGACAGTTGGGAGAAGAATGGAGTTAGTAAGATTGAGGGAAATAATGGTTTAGGTGATTATGTGCCTCTTATTGATGAGAGTTCTGGGGAGATTAAATCTGAGAAGCAACTAATTGAAGTTGAGAGAGATATTGATGATTTGGTTTCGGAGAAGAAGAGAGACATTGAAGTTGAGAGAGATATATGCGAAGAGTGTTTCTACAATAAATTTGATTAAACATCGCCCTCCCTTCCTTTACTGTCTTTATTAATTTATTTCTCCTTGGGTCTTTAGGATTCCGGATGAATTCTCTCCGAATCAACGCATTTGCCAAAAAATGGGAACCCACCAAGGTATTGTGCCGCTCCTCGTTTCTATGCTCTACAATTTGGAGTTTTTTTTTTAAAAATTTATGTTAGATGTGGTAATGCACTTGTTAATCTTTATGCTAGATGTGGTAGAATTCAAGAGGCATACTTGGCATTTGAAAAAATTGATGCTAAAGATAGTATATCCTAGATCTATGCCATGATTATGAAAACAGGGTTTCTTCAGAAATTGAAGTTTCTAATGCTTTAATCACATTATATGCGAAGAGTGGTTGTATTGATGATGCCAAAAGAGAGTTTCTTGAGATGCCTGAGAAAATGAGGTTTCTTGAAATGCCATGATCATAGGCAATAATCTCAAAATAGATGTGGCATTAAAGTTGTAAATCTTTTTGAGAAAATGAAACAGGTTGGTGTGATGCCAAATTTTGTCACCTTTGTTGGAGTTTTGACTGCTTGTACCCATATGAGTTTGGTAGATGAAGGTCTTGCCTACTTTGAGTTAATAAGCAAAGAGCATGGTTTGGTGCTTAAGCCAGGACATTATGCATGTGTTGTGGATCTTCTCTGTCGTGCTAGTCATTTGAGCCATGCAAGAAAGTTTATTGATAAGATGCCAATTGAACCAGATGCAATGATTTGGAGGACTCTTTTTAAGTGCTTGTACATTTCATAAGAACACAGAAGTTTGAGAGATTGTTGCTGGTCATCTACTGGAATTGGAACCTGATGATTTAGCAACATACATTCTTCTATCAAATCTGCTGGTCATCTAATAATGCTTGGTCTCCGGTGATGAGATATAAGAGTCATCATATTCATTTTCTTGTTCCAGATTTATTTATAAGAAGCAATTGTATCGATGGAGAGAAGCAGAGAAGCTAAAATAGTAAGTATGGCCACTGCAAATGGCTTAGCTTTTAGAAGAAGACACAGAAGTGGCAGCCTAAGAGACTCTCCAGGTATTTCTTTAAATTTTACCAGATCTAAAAGAAGCCAATAAATAATGAAATCGTTTTAATTTTTCTATTTTTTTTGTTTTGTTTCAAAGGATCAAGGACCGGTGGAGTTACAAGAGCCTGACTATGGCTCTCAGAGCTCTATGATATACAGTTCTTCAGTTCCTTAACTGTGAGCTCTATGTAGAGATAAAAGTGGGTGTAGAAAAATGGTGCCATCTTGTTTGATTAAGTACCCAGATGTCATTTTTGTTACTTTTAATAATACAGTCTTCTTTTGAAGTACCCTTTTTAGAATGGTTCTTCGTTTTTTTCTCTATGTTTTTGTTTAAAGAAGATGGAACTCTTGTGATTTGCAGTACATGAGTCTGTTGAAGCTGAATATAAGGGAGGTGGTCTGAAAAAAGAATAAAAAAGAAGAAGAAGAAGAAGAAGTTGATGTGGCAAGAAATAAGATGATGTGGATTAAGTATATTAGATAGAAGTTGAGATGTAAAAAAAAATTTAATTTTTTATGCCACATTAGCATATTCTGTTAGAACTAACGGAGTAGGACTAAGGGGGATATATTTAAAATCTTCTAGGACTCGATCGAGAAGGAATTAGCTTATAGGACTTAATTGTTAAATTGGCTATACTTATAGGACTTAAAATGTCATTATCCCTAAATAAATATATAGCATTTATGTTGAAGCTTAACAACTTAACGATCACATGATCATGTAGAGCTTAGTTCTAAAGGAAACAAAAGACCAATAACTAAAGCAATGAAAACAAGGGTAGATTCAACCAAAAAAAATATTTCTCCCCCTTTGTGAAATAATAAAATAAATTATGCAAGTGAGCAAAACAAAGCTTTTGCTTGGAGAAAAATATGATTAAATAACACAAAAGTAGACGCACTTACAATGCATGCTGTAGACACCCAATTCTTGGATAAGGGAGTGTGGATGCGACAGAGGACTCCGATGATGAGAATTCATTATAAATAGATCCTCAGAATTTGATTTTTGGATCTCAAAGGCTAAATTACTCTTTTTCAAGGATTTAATTGAGTTTTCAAGGACTAAATTGAAAGTTATCTTCCTTCAGGGGTCTTTTAGTAAAAGCTTCCTTTCTTTAGGGACCTTTTTGTAATTAAATGTTAAAAAAAAAAATTTAAACCGATCGGAATTATGTAATTCCGACCGGAATTACACATTTCCGGTCGGAAAATGCATAATTCCGATCGGAATTATGTATTTCCGATCGGAAATACATAATCCCGATCGGGATTATGC